>QZCP01000068.1:0-26309 GCA_003956705.1 Brevipalpus yothersi
GAGAGAGAGAGAGAGAGAGAGAGAGAGAGAGAGAGAGAGAGAAGTTGCAAAAAAAGGAACAACATCAACGATGCTCATACTTTTCTATATACATGTAGCACAAATATCTATTGGTGTGTAGCTTGTGTGTGGGTCACCATGTTCGCTATTGTCGATGAAACATGGTGAAAATTGAATAGAGATTATGAAGCAAGAAACCATGAGGCCAAGTGAGTATGAAAAGTCAGCCACGGTATTATGGTGTTGGACGGCTTTAGTCCTATTGTACAAGTCAACTGATCGGCCGTTGTTATCCGCTCAGTCTGGCGAAACAATATATTTCAACCACCAAGTAGGCCTAATATCCACCTCTAAATACAGGAACCCCTATTCATATCACAATGTGTCCTGTATTCGTGTACATGTTCATTTGTATATGTATACATGTATATATGTATTATCGTATTTGGATAATCTTTTCGTCTTTCTCACTCTTTCACACTCTATTCGTGTGAATGATTCTCGATGATCAATATGAGCAAACTTTGGCACCAAAGCAACCAAATTCTCTCTCTAGTTACTCGGAGAATCATTTGGTAAACATGTTCTCCGTATTTTGTCAACCAAAATTTTCTTCTCTCTCTTCCTCAGTCTCTTTATTTGCTGATTTGCTGATTTAGTTATGATT
The DNA here is from genome assembly GCA_003956705.1 of Brevipalpus yothersi. NCBI lineage: Eukaryota > Metazoa > Arthropoda > Arachnida > Trombidiformes > Tenuipalpidae > Brevipalpus > Brevipalpus yothersi. The sequence goes on from QZCP01000068.1 coordinate 668, forward strand.
GTGATAATATAGTGTTCTTTTTTTGTTCAAAGAAAACTTCCGGTTGCTCCTTTGATTGCCTCTCTTTCTCCCTCTCTTGCTCTTTTCAACCTATCATATCAACACTCCTATGTTGACATCTCAATCAGATCAGCCTGAACGTAGAGGGAATCAGCATCTATCTATGACATTTGAAGAAAACTTTCCACGATGATGAACAGATGATGATAGAGACTTCCGAGAGTCTGATGATGATGATCTTGGCGAGACTTAAAAATATACGGTATCAAGTTTGATACTCTCTTCCAGAGTTTTGACATCACACTCACAACGATGCCTATCCGATGGATATAGTTTCGGTTTATAGTTTAAAGAGTTAAATGAAAATTTTTTCTCTCTCAATCACCATTGGCTCGATTCCGAGTGATCATTTAGGGAACACATCTCTCAGCCGACTTCCAACGCTGAGCCACACTTCATGTATTCACTAAATTCAGAATTGTATCTCTCTAATCATCATGCTTCTCATCTTCAGCTCATCTGAGACTCGTTGAAAAAAATTATCTCTCATCAGTGCTTGTTGTTCAGTCCTTCAATTGCTTCAGCTTCTGATTTGCATATCAGCTTAATAGAAGAATCCCCCCTCTCTCTCTCTCTCTCTCTCTCTCTCTCTCTCTCTCTCTCTCTCTCTCTCCATTCAAGTGAGGCTTGTGATTGTGAGTACATGTTTCCCAATGTGAATGAAATGTATCAATTATGAAAGGAACATGGGTTCATTCTCGTAATCTTTTCCCATTGAAGAGCCAGTTTACCACCCACCAAGCTAGTCGATGACTTTTCTCTCTCTCTCTCTCTCTCTCTCTCTCTCTCTCTCTCTCTCTTTCTCTCTCTTTCCACGCTCTCTCCTCATCCTTTCCATTTCCATTGTGAATACTTTTTGATGGAAGGCTTTTTCATCCCTTTGATGTGTATCAGAGAACTTTCTCTCTCTCTCTCTCTCTCTCTCTCTCTCTCTCTCTCTCTCTCTCTCTCTCTCTTGAAAGTGAAAGTAATTTGTTTGTGATTACATGTGTATATCGTCACTTGTATGTCGACTTGTGTGAACATTTTTCTCACCAATTTTTGTCATCCAATAGAATCTGTGTATATTTGTGTATCTGCTAATGAGCCTTGAATGATAAATCTCGGCAAAATGTTACCTCATAATTCAAATAATATAAGCACGTGTTCACATGCAAATTATATGTATATACCCCGAAATGGTACACGTAATACGGCATATATACATGTATATGCGAATATATGTGCTGAGTATGAAGTTATAGAAAATAGAATTCCAAGTGTGTATGTATGCTCATGAAAGGGCAAATACATGTAATAGTAAGCATGATAAATGAAAACCTTGAGAGATTTTTTCCTTTCCTCAATTCAGATAAATCAGCCTATACATGTAGTCGAAAATGATAGTATTAGTGGCAGTTGTTGTAGCAGTAAAAATAGAGTTGAAGTAATATTAGTAGTTGTTGTAATGCTAGTAGTGATCTTCTACATGTATGTGTGTTTCTTTTTTATTCCACTTTGAATAACAAATTTTCGTTCCCAAAAAAAAGTGGCTCAAAGGAAAATATAGAAGAGAGAAGGAGAAAGAAAAATTGACATTCAACATGAGAATCAGGGCCAAAGATTCATCTCTAATTGAATGTTCATCAATCAATCTATGTGTATTTGTGTAAGCTTGTGTATTCCTCTTAAATAGGATCTGTTCCATCAAGTGGAGTGTTAATAGAATACTTATGTGTAAACTGGACGAAACATTGGCTAGTTAATCGTTTAACATCAAAAGTTGACATTCCAATGCTGTGGGCGCTTGTCAAAGATAGATTGTTGATGGCTCAAGAGGAGGTTGAAATCCACTCAATTCATGTCAAGTGATCAAGATTAATTTGAATCACCCTGTTTGCATGTTGATTGTGAACATGAAGCTCTTTTTTTTGCTCCTCAATTCGTGTTGATTGTGAAATAATCTCGTGCATTTATAGACTTTACTTTTGAGCAAAATTTTGGAATTGGAAAAAAATTTGCGAACGTTAGTTCAAGAGGAACCACAAAATTATGCACATCTACACACACAGAGAGGCTCATATGTAGTCACAAATCTTGTCATCTCAGATCATCTTGAACTTAAATCCTATGGTCCAATTCATGGCCACCAAAACAAGGGATCATTTATCCTCACTTATAGGTACAGATACACATACACACACACACTTACCACTCGTGTCCATCATCCTACTCGATTTCAAAAAGTTTTAAAATGTGGGCACTCAAAGTGAAGTGAGTTTTAAAATTATCATTTTAAAACCTCAAAACTATTTTTTGAAAAAAACCACTCGATTATCCCTCCAATTGCTCAATGGGTGTTCAAGTGAACAGTAGCCTCTCGAATATCGAGAGTAGAGAGAAAAAAAAGCAGAAAAAATAGAGAAAATTTAGTTTGACATATTTCAGAGTTTTTTACTCAAAAAAAAGATGGAGAAAGAGAGAGGAGAGAGAAAAATATTCGTAACACTCAACGCCTGTGGATGAAAAAGAAGAAACTCGGAGGAGGATGCAGAGGAGGTCCATAAGTTACTTGTGACATGCATCAGGCCCGTGTGTAGGGCCTCTAGAATGCCAGGCCATGGGATGAAGCGATTGTCAGCAAGAGAGAGAGAGAGAGAGAGAGAGAGAGAGAGAGAGAGAGAGAGAGAGAGAGAAATAATAATGTCCAAGCGGCCACACTCAGCTATCATCAAGTCGGCTGCTAACAAGAGGGAGGCTGCGGAGGAGGAGGTGAAGGGGGTTGAGAATAGGAGGAGGTGGCGATGAATGGATGAGATCAAACGGAGCAAACAAGCATTCCCCACTCCGCATCACTTTTGGGATGCTAGATGCTTGATGGCCAAATAGAGTGCTTCGTTGGGATGGAAGCCAAGTGTTTGTCTGTGAACATAAGTGATGGGATGTTATCAAATAGAGATCGTAAGAGAGGCCAAATATTGAATGGTTTCACTGGATATTGCTTCAGTTGACCAATCAGTATCAAGGGTCAGTTGATGTTGCCAAAAGTCAGCCTCTTCATTCTCTCTCTCTCTCTCTCTCTCTCTCTCTCTCTCTCTCTCTCTCTCTCTCTCTCTCTCTCTCTCTTTACTTTTGATTGAGTAATTTTGTTTCTCCCTCTTCTCAAAGCATTTATTTTACTCTTTTATTATCAGAAAGCTTCTAATCAGTGTTTAACAACGTATAATCATGATGATTCAACATTCAGCATCCGAAGTTGCGTGAAATAGATGAGAAGAGAAGAGGAAGAGAGAGAGAGAGAGAGAGAGAGAGAGAGAAACTGGAGGATGAGTGATGTGGTCCGGAGAGAGATGATTATCCATTTCGTGCCTCTACTTTGAGCTTATGCTTTTGCTCTGTCTCTCTCTTCCCCTGATTTCTGTGATTCTTCGAAGGGGCCAATGGAAGATGAAGACGAGAGAGAGAGAGAGAGAGAGAGAGAGAGAGAGAGAGAGAGAGTAGGAGAAGAAAGATGCTGGAGGGTCATCTGAGAAACGATAACTAGCATAAGATGAGAACCAGAAGGCCAAAAGATGAGCAGAAGAAGATGTTGAAGAAGAAGAGAGAGAGAGCAAAAAACCTGGATATTTTCCTTGTCCTGGGTCACTTTATCCACATATCGCTTACCAATTGCCACACATTCCGTGATGTGTGTGTAAGTCCAATCATTGACCATAGCATTTATATCATAGGATTAGACATATACTAGTACATGGCTAGCTATTGGCGGCTAAAGCTTGTGAGTGTAAGTTGAAAAGCAAAGAGAGAGAAAAAGAAAACGATAACAGGCAACATATTATTATTACTTTTGGGAAAACTTCGAAGAATCATCGGGCAAAAGTTCATTACTTATCCTCTCATAATTATATATTTAACCTGACTAGTTTACTGCTCTATTTACTAGCTTGAAAGAGGAAAGATCAAGATTCATATATCACAGTGGAAAAAATCGTTGAAATAATTTTTCTTCTCTCTTTTCCTCTCAATTCCTTCTCTCTCTCTCGCTCTTTCTCCCTTTTCCCAGCATAATATTTCTCAAAGTGTTGGAATCATCAGAACAAATTCTTAAGATTCAACATGAAATACTTATATTCGTAAAAACAGGAAAAAGGAAAAAGAGGCTAATGTTAATTGGTATTCTTCAATCTTTGGTGAACCATTTCTGATAAAGAAAACATCAGTATAACATGATGGGTATACTAAGACACGCACAGAGTATATTATGAGGCTGTGTTAGTGTTATTTCTAGCTTGAAATTTATTTGGATTCAGTGAAAAGTTTTCCGAAACTGTCACCTCAAACTGTCATATTTCGTGCAAGTTAAAAACCCTATTAACTCCAGGATACACAAAAATTCAGCTCATATTATTACTATTCTGATGTATTGAACGTATTCCGAGAAAACAAAACGGAAATATAAGCAAGTAAGAGAATTAGTTTGGTCAGAATACAGTGTGAAGGGAAAATACTGTAAATTCATGTTGTTTTGCATTTTACTGATACCAGAAGAATCACAGATCTCTTACTAAATGTCTTTTACTTTGAAACCATAATGTAAAGAGATTCATACAGTCATTGATCTGTTTCCCCATTGAGTGATATTTGATGGTTAAAATCAAAATTTTCATCGTTTATTAGAGATAATCTAGTAATCAGCAGCTTCTTGGACTATCATGGGAATGTTTTGCTACGCTAACGAATGTCCTGGAAGGCTTAGAATTCAAATGTGTGTATTCCCTTCCCTCATCTCATCATGAGCGTTTCACAGACATTCCACTCTCTTTTCCTCTCTCTCTTCCTTCTTTCATTTTCACACTCATTAATCATCTCGCCTGAATTCTTGTGGCTTGTTCGTCAATTCATCAGCTGAAAAGTGAGCAGCATGAAATGATGTGAGAAACCACTACATGAACAGATTACAATAGTCCGAAGAGCAGTATGATGAGTGAGAGATGGAAGGAAGAGAAGAGAGAAGGCCAAAAGTGAGCAGAGAGAGAGAGAGAGAGAGAGAGAGAGAGAGAGCAAAGTTCCGGACAAACGAAAGCAAATTGATTCACTTTGTGCAAAATCTCAATACGAAATGTATATCCATGAAAGGTGAGAGAAAGAGGAGGAGATGGGAGTGTTTAGAGAGCCGAGATTATGAATGATGATCAGCCAGTAAGTGAGAAAGAGAGAGAGAGAGAGAGAGAGAGAGAGAGAGAGAGAGAGAGAGAGAGAGAGAGCATAGTGAAAAGTAATTTATATTCTTTGAATACAAATGATCTAACCCAGTGGCTCATTTTCATTCATAATGATGATGAATATTGGAAGCAACAAGGTTTTTGCACATACATACGATGTCCATGTACACACATGTACATTTATATATACATCGGAGATTGACAATACAGTTGAAGAGTGGAAGGAATACGCGAGCCGTTGAAAGTGACTCTTGGAGAGCGATCATAAATGGCCCCGTGTCCATGTGGTGAAGGGAAACACGATCACGAAGCCATATTTCACAATGGCCTATGTGAGAAAGAGAGTAACATCGAAAGAGAGAGAGAGAGAGAGCGAAAGAGTCACCCGTGAATTGGCCCCAAGTCGGGATTGTTGGCTAAGCTTATATGCATACACACATACACACACAGAATGGTCACACCGAAAGAGAGGCCGAATGAAGATATCACATGAAGAGAGAGAGAGAGAGAGAGAGAGAGAGAGAGAGAGACGACAATGTACAATGAGCATACAATGGAATAAATAATATAATGAAAGGAATAACATGTAAATGGGCGGTCAAATAAACGGAAGCAAATCTATTGAACGGCCCCTTGTAACTGGTCGTTCTTTTCCTCTCTCTCTCTCTCTCTCTCTCTCTCTCTCTCTCTCTCTCTCTCTCTAAATATTCTTTCTCTCTGTTATCCATGTTTTGCAAAGTAGTATCGCTTTTTGGCCTCACTTTTTTTTCTCTTCCTTCCACTTAGAGGCTTCTTTTATCTCTTTCTTTCTCTCACAGCGCCTTCAATGTTCATGTCTTACATCTATTCTTTTTCCTCTCTCTGTGTATGTGTATGTGTGTGTTTGCCTGATATTTAAGAAAACGTTCAAAAGTGACTTCTTGGCTGTGGATGTCCTCCTTTTTTCCAGCCCCCAAAAACGTTGACCAACGTTTTACGCGGGCTTTATTTCGGATGTTCCGCAACCACAAAAGAAATCAACGAACTGACTTTAGGCCGATTTTCATGTGTCTGTATATATATATATATATATATATATNATATATATGTGTGTGTGTGTGTGTGTGTGTGTGTGTTGGTGGCTTTTGACCTTAGTTTATCCCCAAGTAAAGTATCACCGAAAAAGTTGGCCCAACTTAGTCAAAGTCAGTCACATGCCACCTGTATTGGCTGGGACACTGGCCCATAGCGTCCTGGGACAGGCCTCTCTCTCTCTCTCTCTCTCTCTCTCTCTCTCTCTCTCTCTCTCTCTCTCTCTCTCTCTCTCTCTCTCTCCTTAAGATCCGTGAACAGGGAATCGGCATGAAAAGCGTAGATAATCAATTATCGAGCGGATTCAGAAGAGTGCAAATAAATTCATTTTCATGGAATGTGAAAGAATTTTCGTCTTCAAAGCTTCCTTCTTTTTTAGTTTCTCTCTCTCTCTCTCCTCACCTCACTTTGTGTATAGATGTTCACAGACGTTTATGGTCCAAAAACTGAAGCAGACCGAAAGTTTTCCAACACAGAAAGAGAAGCGTCTCAAAATGCGTTTTCATTTCGCTCTCTCTCTCTCTATTCAATTGGTCAGCGCGTTGATGATCATAAAGAGAGAGAGAGACCAAAATGAAGCCATCAATGGAGAAGCCTATGTGAATAACACATTCGTTTAACGTGGTGAAACAGTGTTGGAAAAGCATTTGAATCACTGTTGGCGAACATGGGCACCGAAATCGGAGGTGGCCATGATAAACATGATACAACAAAACATGTCTCATAAAGTGGTCCAAGCATGAATAGAGAGCGTTTCGTATTGTGTGTGTGTGCCAATATATATCTATGTTGGTACGAACAGTTCAGATTGCCTATGTGTGTGTGTGTGTGTGTGTGTGAAAATATGATACACATCGAAATTACTTTTGGCAAAGAGGGAGAGAGAGAGAAGGGAAAAAACTCAAGACACCGAAGATGAATTGCGATTATGTCCAGACAGATATTGAATATATACAGTATACATTCATTTGTTGTCCTCAGGCAATGATAATGATATCATCAGAGCATGGAGAAAGGGAATCGAATTTGGTAAGACAGGTAAGATGATGTATTTCAACTGTCGGAGTATGTTTGGAATCTTTCACTGTTTGGGTATACTGCGGAATGGCCGTCGAGTGTCAACAAAATTCAATTTTTTGTCAATGTTACGTGCGTGTCTAGAGATGATGGCGGATATATCATCGTGTATCTGACAGATTATTTCTTTGACTCTCTCTCTCTCCAATAGGGTAAAAAAATGTTCATATGATAAAGTGAAATAGTACCTCGATGATCATGGTGATATATATGACTACTTGCTTGGATTATCACGATGAAAAATTGAAGTCCATAATTCGAAATAGTGAAAGGATTAAGTTTCCAATAGATAGACTACCTGTATTTCTCAATAGAATGGATGAGATTAACTTTTTTTTCAATCAGATAAGCTTATTATAATGCAGAATACATTTTTCACTTAATTTCATCAAAACATCAGACCATTCAACAATAGAAGAAATAAAGAGAGAATCTTGGCCGATAAAAATATTCTGAGATTCTCATATCACCAGAGATAATTTATTCTAGGCCTAATTGCAGCGATTTTTATCATTGATCATCTAGAAAAATTGTGTGAATATTCACAGAGCGCGTTTTTTTTGAAACGTGATGATAAATTCCGAAAATTTTGGTTCTTCCTGTAATCTGATAGCAGGGAGAGAAAATGGAAAAACTTTCGCCTTGGGCTCAGGATCTCATGAAAAATTTTTTGATTCAATTCACGAGACTTTGTGTGACAAGCCCTGTGTGTGTATATATATGCTGTTTGATAGTGATTAAAGAAGTGAATAAAAATTCATTGCATGACAGAACTCTATTACTTAAGAAACTTAACTTAACTTCAACCAAACTTAACAGGTAAAAGGAATAGAGAGCGAAAATACCGGCTCTAGACTTCGGTAGCCACAACATTGTGTATGCATGTATGTGTACAAATGATCATGTGTGTAGTGTGTTGGACATTTTATTCCAATTTGCCACTGCATGTTACCATTGATTAGGAATACACTTGATAGTAGAGATCATTTTTCAACTTTTAATGTATTGCGATTTAAACTAGACAAGCTGTGTCCGAAGTGAAACTTCATTTAGGTGTATGCATACACACATTGGACCATCCATGGATAAGGTGAATAGAGGAGCCTGAGAGTGAATCAAATTCAAATTTTTCATTGGATTAGTGTAATTGTGCACAATTAATTTAAATTCTCATGAAGTATTCGCAATTTTTCACTTCAACTGGAGAGAGTATGATTTTCCTTTCTTTTCCTCTCTCTCTCTCTCTCTCTCTCTCTCTCTCTCTATCTTCGTCTACTTGTCTTGATGAGAATTTTTCACAGACTCATTCAATGTATTGGAATATCAAATGAAAAAGAAATTTTCGAAAAGGACTTCATGACCACCCGATGTGGCCTCCAGAACAGTTGAGGCTAAAGTTTAAGATTGACAACGTTTATCAACTTTTCGATTGATGCTTACTTGAACATATTCAACACAAGTAGGGATCGCTTTTAAATTCAACTTATCATCTATCTTGTATGCAAATCAGCACCGCACACTTGGTGGTAAGTAAGATTAGAGTGAAAATTGCATTTTTTTGCTCAATTACTTCAAGTGTGTGTGTCTGTCTGTATAAGTTTCAGGATTGGAAATCTCTAAATTAAATCTGAATCTATCTGATAGTCTGGTTCCAAGCCAGTAGACAGTTTTTGATATTGTCACCAAATGGCCAATCTGGTGGTTGAAATGGCGATTGAGGGGATGTTGAAAAATATATTAAAGATCACCTTGGTTTTGATCAATTATTTTAGTAATCAATTGACAATTTTACACTCAATAACAACCAACTTTATGCTAATTTTGTGATCAAATTAGATTGATCAAACTTTTGGAGAATAGGCAAGGATATTTGAGAGCATACACTCTTACTGTATACGTTTGCCCAGATCATGTTCATCTCCTATTTCCATCATGTAAGCTTAATGTTTCCTCCATCAAGTCATCTTGTGACACTCATGAACAATCAATCAATGTCCATTTCATCTCTCTCTTCCTCTCCACTCTGTATCACCAATCAGCTTGTATTTAACAAATGAGGATTAATTCAAATTTTGGTGGGCACATTCTACACTGAACAAATTGTCGATCAGGCAGGAGGGCTTCTCTATCCCAGCCACATCTAATTCTATTGAGAACATTGAGAGAAAAAGTAGAAAGTAAAAAGAATATTCGAAATCATGAAAAAAACACCCATCTTTTCGATTCATCTTATCCAACATGTGTGAGTATGTCCATGAGCCACCCTCGGTGAAGTGAACGTTAATCAAGCGACAAATGATAGTTAATAATGATGATCTTGATTTGTCGATCAACTTGCATCTTTTTTCTTAACTATCTTTCTTTTTCTCTCTCGTCATCATCATACACATCATCCAAATGTCCACCTCCCATTGCCCTCCTCTATTTCTCACCTTGGCATTCATTTTATCACGATTCATCTTATTCCACCTTCTATTTTTCTCATTTTCACTCACTTATATTACGCTTACATGGCATTCATCAGGATCACCCGCCTAGCCACCAACTGTGTGTATATTCAGGTATCATGAGCATCATGGAATGAACACACACACACACATGTATATGTATAGACTAGAATCGGCCTATGCTAGGAAGGGGCTGATAAAATGTGGCCTGAAACGGAAAACTTTTTCTTCTTTTTTTTCCTCTTCTTCTGTCTGGTGTCTAATTGATCTGCCCTCATCTTCACAATTTTAACTAGCATCTCTCCTACTCACTATACATGGGCATACATGAGGTGACAATTGCCATTATTTTACCGTTTAGGTGGCCTCTCATAACACGCGATTATTAGCCTATCCAGCGAAAGCTGACGGCCTATCATTTCGTGCTGGAATTATCTTCTTTTTGTCAGCCCCACTTGTGTGTGTGTGAGTTTTTTTTGGAAATGTTTGAATTGGGGAAACACTTCCACCACAAGCAGATAAGCAATTTGTAAATGACACATTCAAATGGTTATAGTCTGCATACTATTTCTCTCTTCTCAGATGTCCTTTTTTTACCGGTCACGATTAAGCCCTCTTGGATGAATGAAAAAAAAGATAGAAACAAGAGAGAGAGAGAGAGAAGGTTTCTTCTCTTTTTTTTCAATGAACAAATTGATTAATTTGGCGCTCTTCTTTTTGTACAAAGTTTTTTACTCGCCATTCAAATTGACACTGTTGCGTGAATATTAATCGCTGGATATATTTATAAGCTTACTTTCTCAATTAAATGTCACTGTTTTGGGACCTTGAGACCACCAGCGAGGATCCTCTCTCTCTTTCTCTCTTTCTCTTGTAGCTAAATTAGTAGCTTGTATCAAGATTTGTCACTGAGAAAATTGTAATCACATAAATCATCACATCAAAGGAAGAGGATTCCGTGTGGTTAAGATAATTCTGAGTTTCCATTCAATGAATTTCAATTTTGAATTTGAAGTCAAGAGGAGTTACCTGAATGTTTAGATGAAAACAAAGGTGCCTTATTTCAGAGACTTAAAGTTCTTATTTTATAAGGTGTGAAAGAATTCCATTAATTCTGTTTGATCAGGAGGAATCTATTTCCCTTTAATTAAATAAAAAAACTGAGAGAGATACTGTTGTAATCATGACTTCAAAGAATTCGCTAAAGTTTGCTGGTATTGAGATGAGGATAAAAGGTATGCTTATTGGGCTGATTATTGAGTTTGAAATAATTTTTGTGAGATATAATCATTCATTGGAAACTTTCAATTTTGATTATCATTTGAACCATTTGATTAACAATTAACCCTCTTCTAAACAGTCCATGTTGTTTATATTCATTTGATGAGGTTTCCTTACTCAAAAACACGTTTATAAGGCTATTACTTGCTCAAAAAATCAAGGAATCGAGAGGGTTAATTAACTGAAAACATGATGCGTCAGATAAGGTAGGAGTGTAAAATTCCTCAAAACATATGAAAATTCCCCTCCAGCTGGAATTAATCATCATCAATGATTATCAATTTGATTAGTTAGATAAAAAAAGAAATGAATGTCTTGCTTTGCAGTAGAAAATGTAAGCATCCTCTTAAATGAATCAAAATATAGGCAATAAAAACGGTGCAGAATATATCAGTATTTGTTAGTTGAAGCTGAACTTTCACTGACTGGTCCTATTTTTCAAAAGAATCTCTCTCTCTCTCTCTCTCTCTCTCTCTCTCTCCCTCTTTCTGGAAAAATTATTGAATCCTCTTAGTTCCGGGGACAAATTGAGTCTTAATTCAGCTACTGAAGAGCGAGAGAGATAAAATTTGAAGATTTCAGGCTGACTTGTTGAATTGATTTTTCCAGTAAATTCGCGACTATGAAGAAAGAGAGATAGGAAAAAATCAGATAACTTCACACAAGAGTATAAATCAGAGGCACATCCAGAGAGAAAGTTTTCTTTATAAAGTAATAGAGAAACTGGAGAGAGAGAGAAAGCTGTAAAAAGACATATAACTTAGATCTTAAATCATGTCATCTCTAGCTTGGAAAAGGAAAAAAACTTGAAAGTCAACTTCCGATCAAGTGATCTAGATGAAGCTGTCTGATAGTCAATTAACAATCACTCTGGAACCATGTAATCACGTTAATTTTCAATTATTCACTTACTCAGGCGTATAATTTGCATCCAATCATAATGTGTATCGCTGATTTTTTTTCTTCCTCTTCTCTTGCCCTTACTTATCTCATTTTGTTGATCCTTATGTTATTTTTCATTGAGGAATTCTGAGAGGATAGAATATCAAGAAACAAGAATTCAAAATTCTCACTTGAAAATTTATATTCATATGTGGATATGTTTCCATGTGTTACCTCTCATTTGACTTTTTTCACAGAAAGAGAGAGAGAGAGAGAGAGAGAGAATGTTTCTCAAATCTATTTGGAATAGAATAACTGAATTGCATACAAATATTCCCTGTAATTCATGGAAAGAATCACTGTATGAGACGTACAAATTTGAGACCATTTTTTATCTCCAGCAAGGAGAAAAAAAAGAGGACATATAATTTAGTGCTTTTACGAAATAGAAAGAGAGAGGCACTTTCTTCTTCTTTTTCTTAACTTTACCATCCTAATGTGGCCACTATTTAACTGCACATGGACATACATTCACATTCACAGGGATCATTCTCATTTAGACAGACCTCATATTTATATATACACTTGAACAGACACACACACACACATACATCTCAAATGTGGACATATATTACAGGTTGCCTTCAAGGTTCCTCTTTTTCTTCCTCTTCTTCTTCTTCTTCATCTTCTTCTTGATCCTCTTCTTGGTGGTTGGTTGAATTTAAGTTTGTAAAATTGTTTCCATCATTTGCGCTTGAATCTGCCACTTTTTGGCCAAGACGATAAATGTTTCACCGATTTCACAGCCAATCGATGTTCACACCTTTACAAAGTGGTTGCATTAATCAATGTTACCTGGGTACTGTATATATATGTAAGTGAGTATACATGTACGTTAGTGAGGTTACACAATTGATCACAACAGTTAGCGTTACATGATCGGTGATCGATCACCATACTTGTCTATTGAGCCCAATGGCTCTCCAGGAGGTCACAGTTGAAGGTAACGAAATTTGAGATGGAAAAAATTTTCCATATGCCTTTTGGTTTCTTTTTTTCGATGCTAATTTGCTATTCAAATTGTGATTAGACTAATTTTGTATACACAAAATGCCGATTGAGAGACTTATTTCTACCTTCAATTGCTACTGCAAAAGTGGCCATCCTAGAAACGGTGAAAATTGAGTGTATGTGTGTTCGGTATGTTAAGTTACAAATATTATCAGTGAAATAAAATAGAATAATATCAACATTCAAAATTTTCTCTTGCTAAAATCTGTATATGTTTATAGCATAAGCTGTTAAAACTTATGGCCAATTATTATCATGTAAACCTTTGGTTAAATATTAGCTTTACGTAAACATTTTACGTGCCAGTGTTCCAAATTTCTTTTTTCTTCTTCTAAGCTCCAAAATTTGCCATCTCAATTCAATTGAGATGGGCACATTTTGAGCGGCAAAGCATATATAACATCGATTGTGCAATGAGCTGGCCTAATAAAGATGATTCAACTAATTTTATGGATGTAAAATTTGATGTTTAATGAAAGTATTTACTCGCAGTGAAGTGAACAACAATCAGCTAGATTCAACTAATCTTGTGTCAAGGTAAACTTGAACTATGGATTACAGACTACCGGATACTGGACATACACGTACATACCATACATGCATGTATAAAAGTCGATTAAGACGAATTTTTTTGGGAGCAAATATTTAGTTCATCGATCAGATGATTAAAATTCATTCTCATAATCTGTACGTGCAAACATATTCAATCATCATATGATACGAACAATGGTTAACGAAAATCATGTGAAAAGATCAGACATACAATATATGTACATATAGAAGCGAAAAGGTGTATTATTATTATTATTATTCGAAATAATATTCAGCTGAATCTTGTTGAAAGTAGTCTCAACAACAAAGATGAAGTCATACCAAGCTTTGACCAGTGACCAGTATGGGTATATACATGTACATGTATATTTGTGAGGATAGAAACCATTTACCAAGCGTGTCCAAATTGGAATGACGATTAAAGTGTTCCACGGTGAGAAAAGTGAATACAATTCTGTTCCTTGGAGCTGCTTTAACTATCAAATCATATCGTTTTCGCTTGAATATATCCATTAGAATGGTGGTGAAGAATGAGCAATACATACACATAGACCGCACGTCAAACGGAGAATGGTATTGAAAAAGTCAATAGAAAAGGCCAGTCAATATCCGATTCGCTACGTCCTATATTCTTCAGTATCGAAACACACATACCATTCAATAAACCATGTGTATGCCTAAAAGTTACCATCCAAAATGTGTTTAAATGATTCCCTGTTCTCTCTCTCTCTCTTTCTTTCTTTCTTTTTCTTTCTGATGTTTTGTTGAAACCTTTCTTGTACACACATACATACACAAGTCCTGGTGATGACGATATTTGGTGAATGTATTTGTTCAAAGAATACCCGAACTGAAATCGTTTAGTCAACAATATTTAAGGCTAACCAGCTTATATATAATAAAATATATTATAATATTATCTGACCGAAAAGAGAATTTCTTTCTCTCTCTCACCTTTTCATGATTGTTTCATTATTTTCACCTCTGTATTGGCTGATTTCGGAGTATAAAATTCCTCATCAACTATTATTTTCTACTCCTTGGATGACATATTAATATATTTCAGAGCGATACGTAGAGCAGAACTCTATATTGAAAGATATTTTGAACGCTTCCAATAAATACTCATACATGTAGTTACCTTGCTTGAATCATTCGAATACTGTTGGCAACACTTTTAAGGGAAAATTTGTTTCCAAGAATTATCCATTGTCTCCTTGAAGGCATTTGGCACATTGTTTCACCATGATGAAAAAAATGTGAAGAAAAATACAAGCAAAAAATGACACACTCTCTTCACCACTCTTTATCATTACTGTAGACAATAATTGTTCTGGCTAATTTGAAATGCTTATCAACGGCATCAATAAAAACAAAATTAGGTGATTTCCGGGTTTCCTGGGAAGACCTCTCTCTCTCTCTCTCTCTCTCTCTCTCTCTCTCTCTCTCTCTCTCTCTCTCTCTCTCTCTCTCGTATCTATGACTGGACATATTTATTATCATCAAATATTGGAGGGAATATACTGTATAATTGAATGTTTTTGGGCTTTTTTCTTTTTTCCATATGAGAGTCATTTTGATTTGCTTTTTTTTCTTTCGAATTTCCGCTTCTTCGTCCAAGAAGATTTATACAGTGTAAGAACGAGTCATCAGATCTTCACCATGAGCTCTAGTTCGAAAGAGAGAGAAAGAGAGATATTATTTTTCTTTTCCTCTTCCTGGGACTTTTTTTCTCGGCCAAAAAATCGTACCAAAATTCTGGTTGTATAAAAGTAAGCTTGGGGAAATACGTAGATGATCTGATTTAATAATAATGTGATTGTTTTTTTTGAAGCTGATTTCAGTCAAAATGAGCAGCATTACACCATTTTTGATATGCAACCAGTCTCATAATAGCAATCAGCAGTACAAGTGTTGCATTGGTCTAGTAGTAGAAGTTCTATTGACTGAAAGTATAAAAACACTTCCAACTCATCAGTGTGATCATCAATTGTGCTTCGATCTAGCTTCTAGTGGATCAATACACATATATTCACATCAGAAACTTAGTGAATCATTTGTAATGATGTCTATAGTTCGACTTTTACCAGTATTTATTTTTGCTGTGATAACTTATGCCGGTCCAATAGCTTTGCCAAATAATTCCAATACTGATGTAGCCACCAAGACAATATCGGCTGATTTTTTGAAAGATGCTTTCGAAATACTTCGACAACTCATATTGGCAAGTTCTGAGGAAACCAAGGAACCGGAAACAAGACTTGCTCAACATTATTCACCGCTACAAAGATTGGATCCATTGTGTTTGGGAAAGCCAGTTGTGTATGAGTGTCAAGATAGTCAAACACCAACATTGGGAAAAATAGTTTTAACTCTTGAGAATGTTAAATTTACTGGTCTATCAACATTCAAAGTGGAACAAATTTCCAATTCAGGGCCATGTTTAACATTTAGACATGTTGTTGCCCAACTTGATACATGTGCCAATTATACTGTCGATTACTATCTATTCAATTCAATTCCTCTACGAATTTCGGAAGGAACACTCAAGGCAACCATTCCACGAGCCAAGATTAGTGGACGCTTCTTCTCATTTGCATCAGTGGTTGGTGATTGGTCTCGCATGTCTCAATTCAATTTGACCACCACAGTTGATGATGATGTGAATCTGATGGTTTATCCAAAATATACAATTTCCGATAGATTTGTTCTCAAAAGACAAATGGACAAATTTGATGCTGCTATTCGTAAAACTTTACCTGAAATGGGTGAAATTTTGAAGAATGCTTACTCACATGTGATTGAAATGAAACTACTCGAATGAATTGATTGATAGTCTACCATTTATTTGACATTATGTGAATAGTTGGCGAGTAATTTCCTCATCATGTGTTAATTTTTCTTTCATTCTAAAGAAAATTGATGAAAATTCAAATTATGTCTTGAAAAGATGACAATAAAATTCTAATTTATTCACAAATCGTACACTAAAGCTAGTCAAAATCAATTTTATTGATCCCTTTATCAAACGAATTCCCAGGTAATTCGTTGTTATTGAGAGTCAATTTTAACAGAGGAACTTTGTAAGGGGTTCCTTTGAGCGTAATAGCTTTGATGTTTGGTGGTTAACTTCATCAATTTTGCTGCTTTCGTCAATGAGATGAATAGAAAAAATTCCATCTCACAAAGATTACTCATCACAATTCGTTGCAAAACCATAAATATGTACAATGTATGAATTAAATACAGTAAATTCGAGGATTTAGGTACTATCTTTCTCCGTGCAAATCTCTAACTTCCATAGCCATGTCTTAAAGGCGCGAATTCATTGTATATACATGTAAGTAGTGGAAATACATTGTGGACTGGACTGAAAAAATTTTGGTGGCCCATCATCGAACCAAGGTTTGACCACCAGTCGACATGTTTCCCAATCATCATCATATCACGATATGCTGTCAATACTTTTTGTCATATTCTCACTGTGTATGTGTCACTTTGAAATCCTTTTCATCGTCACAAAATATAGGTATTTTACCCATAGGCCAAAGTTGAACGCCTTCGCTGAACAAAAACCATGAGCGGAGGGCACAATATGGGAATCCAATTTTTTTGTGTGCCTTTTAGACCTTCAACTCAAAATGCTCATACACACAGACACACACAAACACAGATATCACAACCCTTTGAATACACACACATACAACAATCAGGTAATGTCAGCCTTTCATCATGACTTTACACTTACACATGTGTAACTGTACCGATCAAATGCTAATGATGACTTGAAAAGGAAATATCATGACACCAGTGGTTTGATTGACATTTGACCGAGCAGGATCGCATTTTCTATATGTGTGCGTGTTTCGGCACCGAAAAATGTGACCTCAATGGACTTTGACCTTTTCGAAATCTCTGGTGTGGAATATTTTTGCATAAACGATTGATTGACACATGGAACAGGACAAAGAATAAACGGGGATCAAGGATCCGTATTTGAATCTTTTGGGAACAAGTGATCATGCTTTCCACCGCTAACCACGAATACAAATCTGTCCATGTGGACCATAAAGCGAATCAGATGAGATCATTTTTTCAATTTTCAAATCAACGATAGATGTACAATTTGTGTATGTGTGTGTATAGAGGGAAATATAAAAGAGCGCTAAAAGCTTCTAGCCATACACTGTATTTGCCGCTCCCTGTTCGTGCATGTTGGCTTGACGATTTAGAATTATCAAAATATTTGGAAGATTAAAGGTTAGCAAGAAAACAACTTGAATAGCCTACACCATGTTAAGAGACTTTCCATCCTCCATCCTCCATGTGTGTACATGTGAGTATGATGAAGAAATGAAAGTAAGCCACAATAACGGGCCAAGCTGGAAGAAGAAGATTAGCCCATCAAAGCAGAAGTAGAGAGAGAGAAAAAAAAAGTAAAAAAATAGCCTTTTTATCCACAATACTGACCATGAATTCGGACACATGTCAAAATTTGACTCTCTTTCTCTCTTGTCATTCCTCTGTCATCCTTAAACCTTGTCAACCGGATTAGGTCATTCGAGTCATCGAATGATCTTTGAATGTATCTTGGCCACACAATGGTGACCAATACAGCTTGGTGGTCATATTAGCACGTATTACTTGAGCAAATGGGCCAATATTCATCAATTTATCTCCTCCTGTACACTTATCGATGTATTGAGCATCAATTTGAGAAGATTTTGGGGAAAGAGAGAGAGAGAGAGAGAGAACCTTTGGAAAAAAATTCAAACAAGATTAGCTCTAAGTATGGATCTTCTGTCAATGTACAAGATCCATTCAATCATATCGTTCTAGATTATCTTTCTTTTCACTGTATTTTTTGTTCATTTGACGAGGAATTTTTTCCCCTAAAAATCAGCCTATTTTGAGGTACCAACCGAATGAGTGTACCATGAAGTGATAAGCTGGAATAGTTGGACAAGTTTTACTGCACCATCGCTTGATGTAATCTTATTGTATAATCGATAGACAAAGATTTTTAACATTAGATAAGATTGAATTTTCTTTTCAGTCTGGGCATTCAGCTTGAGCGTGATCTTTGTTAAAGTTGGAGAGATTTGAGATAGAAGGAACGAAAGCAGCATTCAACAGCTAGAGGCTCTTCAAAATTATGAACAGATGATTGATTGTGCTGTTTAGTCTGGAACTTCGAATATCACCCTCAACAAATTTGAGATTATTTCAATAAAATATTTCAAAAAACGACGATAAGAGGATACTGGGCAACACGCATGGAAGAGATTGAGCTAACAATCTGTGATTTTATTCTTTTTGGGAAGTAAATTTTTGTCCATCAATTGAAAACAATTTAAATTCGGAATTTCCTTCAAAAGCTTCCTTCAGTATACATGAACTAACAATATTCCCTCATATCATGATCTTTAGCACGTGTATACTCCTATTTAGATCAAATTTTATAGATCTGGAGAATCAATTTCGTATAAATTTCTTTGATTTTTGGCTTGACTTCCCATTGGTATTAATTGATGGTGTTATGGTAATCGAAATCATATCTCACAATACTGGCTAGATTTTGATCCGATAAATTGGTAATATAGCTTGATCTGGGCTCCCAGAATGGCTAAGGAAAATCTTAAATCCACTGTTGTGAGGATTAGAGGTTGTGAAGGCGAGAAATTTGAAAGCATGCCTAAACTCGCAGCTATTTTGGGTACAAGTGTAAATATTGAGTGAAGACGTGTTAAAAGATTCCCTCGAACTGCAAGTTCTACCAGAGACTATTCACATACATTTTGTCAGTCAACAGGCTCATCAGAACAGAAGAACAGTTTGCAAGAAAGTGATCCCAGAACAAACATATCAAGAATAGCGCTGAGTTTCACCAAGCAAAACAAGCCCAAGTCGAGAGCCATTGGAAGTGAAACAGAACGGTAATTTCTTCGAGAGAATCGATCACATAGAGAATACTCCACTCAATTCTGAAATCGATAGACGATAAAAATCAGGTCAAATAGAGGAATTCGAAGAATTTAGATTCGAAAAGTTCTACTCAGAACTCTAAATCGGTTAATAATAAGAGGGCGCCAAAAAGTTGAGTCCAGAAAATCTTTTCCAAAAACTTTTTCTTTTTTTCAATGACTACTGGTGTCCTCTGATGTGCACATACATGTGCAATTTCATTTATTTCGTTTATCAGGAGAAAAAGTTTTCGTTGGTCCCATAATCGAGAATAAATCGGCTTAAAAATTCATTGTTCATGAAACATATTGAAGCATATTCATAATTATATTATATTATATTATATTATATTAAATATAATTAAAAATGGTGAGATTCTAGAATCTAGAATTGAAGAGGATCTACTTATGCTTGGGAGTTAATTTTCATAGCGAAGAATTATTTGCGTTTAGACTTGTTATACAATCATGAAATTCAAACGAATTTTATTTTACTTAAAATCATGAGGGCATAGCATAGATTCAGAATATTCGGATAGGAAGCCTTTGTTGCACCCAGCGAAAAATGTACAAGATGTATCGGGTGATACTTTCCATTGCTGAAAAATTTACTCCTATACCAACATCTAATATAATATAATCAATTCTCCAAATTCTGATGAGCTCAAGTTTTAACAAACTTCTCTCGATAGACATAAAATATGAAGATCCATTCATAAGTATAAAAAACAAAATTTTCTTTCCAACTCTTCTGATTTCCTTGCAAAATTCATGCAGGAAATCGAGAGATCTGTTCAACAAATTTGAATTCAGGAAAAATGATTCCATTCATATTCAAATTTTGTTCTACTATATCCTAGTAAAAATTTTTTGGGTTGGTCTCATGGACATCATTTCGTCCACAGATTGAATGAATTCCTGTATGGAAATTTTTCATCCACTTCTCAATACAACTTGATAGTACAATTTTAATACCTTTTTGTTCAGAAATATTGGGATTGGAGAGGTAATCGCTCGCATTCAAGATTGAAACATTCCGCTCAACCAATTGTTCTCTAGAAACAAGCCCATCATCGACTCCAACTTCAAAGAAGTTCATTTTCATTAAATACCTCAGATAGATTTGTATCAGCGAGTGCCTCCTATCTGACGAAGTTGATCATAACTACGATCATCAAACAGATCACATTAGCAACGCCATGGAGGTCCTGTGATGAATAGAGAATAATTTCAATTCAATTTTTCAATTCAATCGAACTTTTTATACTTACTTGAACAAATAACTCTGTGCTCTCGACGGTGTTCATTTTTACATCTTACACTGCAATAATATGTATTACTGCATCTTATGCATTTCATTAGACCCGGATTAGAACAGTTGATAACAGAATTTGCGCATTTGTTTCTAGGATTAGCTGATTTTCAAGTGGAAGAAGGAGAAAAAAATTGAATATTGAGAATATGAGCCGCACAGCATTCATATCACTTACCATAAGGAGTCGGGACAATTCGATTCCTTTGGATCATACCACCCAGCAGAGGTTTATCTCCATCGAATTGCTCAAAATTAATCCTCCTCGGTACTCTTTCTTTCGCTAAAATGATAAAATGGTGCGAACAAAGGTGAAGAAAGAGGAAGAGAAGAAAAAAATTACGTTGGAACCTTATGAGCGAGTAAATATACACACACATACACATAATTAAATATTCATAAGACAAAAAAGACAGAGATCAGGAAATAAATTATGATGATAACAAAATTTGTTGCATGTGTAACATTAAGCGACTGGACAACATACAGTTGCTCAATTCCACTCACGACATGATACTAATATACACACAGAATCATGTGTATATTCGAATTAATGACAAATAACGGTGCATAGGAGACGAAAGACAAAACATTTTGTGTGCTAACCATTCATTACTACTGGCCTGTTATTAAATTGTGCACCATGTCGAGGAGCTGAAATATTTGGTTGACTTATTCTCATGTTACCGGTGGTGATGTCATGTTGTTGTCTGGTTAAATTTGGATTTGATTTTCGAAAATTGTGTGGATTATCCCGGCCAATCATCACCGGTGGTGCTGGAGATGGTGTTCGACGTGATGCTTCCATTTCCCGTTTCCGTCTCATCGCTCGACGACCACCAGTAGTGGTCAACATATCGGGTACACTTAATTTGATGAAAATTCCTTGGGTTGGATACACTTGATCAATCGATGCGATCGCTTCGTTTTGGGACACAAATCGATATGTTTCAGTTAAAAATTTGAATGCTTTATCACGCTTAAGAATCTCTTGCAATTGGGTGTCATCAGCTTTCATCAGATATTCCCGCAAATCGGACAGTGTCATTGATGTGCCCGCGGGTAAAGTTATTTTTCCGATACAATTTTTTCGATAATACGGATTACTTTCGGAAACTATGTAAATAAAGTAGCGACGTTCGGTAACCGAATTGAATGATGAAAAAGGATCAGAATATATTGGATGGGATTCCCATTCAATGAGTGGCTCTTGCTTAAGATTCACTGTACCAGTAGCACCGAACCATATTTTGGGTGAAGTTTGAATTCCTGCGGACATTAGACGTGGCCTAGACTGAGGTTCAGATGATCCACCAGCTTTGGCTACAATTGATTGTTGCTGTTGATCTTTTTTCATATCTTGATTATCTCCATTCTTTTTCTGTAACATTGAGGTTACTTTTTCTTCCATAGCTTTCGCTTTTTGTATAAAAAAATTTTGATTATTGGAACCATTATTGGCAGTGCTTGTTGGTACCTCTGGATTTAAATTATTATTATCAGTGTGATTATTTAATGATGAAACATTTTCTGGTAAATTTCTTGTTCCATTATGAGTACCGTTATTATTATTATTATTATTATGGTTGCTGTTGCGTCTTAGTTCTGATAAATTGTTTCCCATCATATTATGACTCTTTTCACTCTGAATTTTAATTTCACCATTTCTATCAATACTATCACTTTCTCCTTCCTTTGTCATCTCTTTTTCATCGTTTTCTTCATCTTCTGAATCAGTGATGTCTGTTTCATCTTCATCACTTGTTTCTGGATCAGGGAAGAGAGAGAGAGAAAAAAAATTCAAGGTAAAGAATATAGTTGTCGAGATGGTAACATGTAAAAATTCAGTACTCTTAATGAATTGAATCAGTTTCGATTTTGATTTGACCTGAAAAAACTTGTCATTTTTGAAAGCTCATCAGTACAATGATGATATGTTGTTCAACCTTGTGTTTTATACTGATTT
This sequence comes from Brevipalpus yothersi, assembly GCA_003956705.1. Taxonomy (NCBI): domain Eukaryota; kingdom Metazoa; phylum Arthropoda; class Arachnida; order Trombidiformes; family Tenuipalpidae; genus Brevipalpus; species Brevipalpus yothersi. The sequence goes on from QZCP01000068.1 coordinate 23,551, forward strand.
AATAGATTCAATCTACTGACAAACATCGAATGCATGGAAATAAAATGGAAAAAGGCATGTACATTATGTGCCCAATAGATCAGTAAATCATGGATGCGTATAATTCTATTTTGACTTTTGATAGCCCCATGTATATGTATTATATTCCAGTAGCAAATAAATAATTCAGTGTGCACAAAATGAATATTAGCCCACTTGGATCACATTCGATTCTGATGGAAGCGTAAAGTAGGTGAAATAAAAATCATGCAAAGTGACAGACAAGCTGGAATGTCACGCATATATATCTTTCTATTAGGGCTCATGAATTAGAGTTGATTTAAAGAGCGAAATAAATTCCCAAGGAAATTGCTAGGCACTTTGGAATTCTGAATGAAAATATTTTCATTCACAAATGCATCAATTTTTTTCTCTCTTCAGTTTGAAGAGAAATTCACTAAAAGTTATGCAGCAAATTTTTCTCAATTTTCTCAAATTAAATTCTGAAACATTTTTTTCTAGTTGATACTTCATGAGATTGCTATTTTGCTTGAATATTTTCTTTTTCCCTCTTTTTTTCTTCTTTGCTTCGTAAACATACGCGAAAGTTTGTTCGTGACCACTTGACCACTGTAAACAAGTGATCGTAAGTCAATTGTGAGGCAATATCAGACATTCATAGTGTGTTTATCAGTACTGATTGAACTCATGTCCACAAGTTTTCATGCAGAAGAGAGAGAGAAAAGGAAATACAAACCTATTGATTTGAGCTCTTCCTTAGACGGTGGCTGATAAATGGCTGGATTGGAAGGAATATCATCCATCTTGGCCCCGCTTACTGGTTGCATATCACTTTCTGCTTGTTTCAAAGCATCATAACTTTCACCCAATGTGACTGTATTCGAATTGGCCATGTGTCCAGTCACTCGACCGATGGCTCGAAATTTGTTAACATTCGGTACGGTTGTCGATGATATACTTGAATTCACTATAGCTCCATTCATTACTCCACTTACATTACTGTTTCGATGCATGACAATATTTGTTTCATGAATTGGTTGTTGTTCATCAATATCATTCATCGGTATGGTGTATACTGGTGGTGGAACATTATTTTGATTGGAGGCACTTACAGAACGGGCTATCGGAGGTCCTTTATTTCGACGAACAAAATATGGCTCAGAGGATGAGAGCCAACTTGCTTTCCGTTTGGCTCGATTGGCTATACGATAATGATAATGATTGTGATTGAAAGAGAGAGAGAGAGAGAGATCAGAATATTGGTTCAGGACACTTAGATGAAGACTATTAAGGATTGTGAGAAGCAAAAAATCACCTTTTCTAATGCATATATAACAAATTCCTATGATTACAATTAAAGCAATGGCAGCGTTCACAATTATCACAATTAGCCAATTGGATGTAAGACCTGCTGGAATTGGCCACACTTTTGACGAATTTTGTTGTCTCTCACTTTGTGGAGGAGGAACTTTGGCATTTTGCAATTGATTTAAATAACTTTCGATGGGCTCTGGTCCACCGTCTTTGTCCATTGTGTGGCTTGTGGTGATCAATAACCAAACCACTGCCACAATAGTTGATAATGGTGGTGATGATGATTTTGAGTCATATAAAAGAAGTGCTGATGAGATCAAAATTAAGGATGATGATGGCACTGTGTAGAGAATGGTAATTGTGATGATATCAGCATGATGATATATTTTGAAGAAGAAGATTATTTTGTGTTCATATTCACATTTAATTAGACAATTTATCCGCATTTTAGTCAAATTCAAATCATTTGAATATTTTTCTTTCCTGGAATCTTTCAAGAACACACTTTCACATGGCCTCTTCAGATTCCAGTATTCAAGTAACAAAATTTACACTGTTCAAATTGAAAAATCCACATCAATGATTGCATAGTGGTAAGTATCATTTATTTATATGTTTTTTAGATGATGCCCAAGTTTTTTAGAAAACAAAATTTATCCAAATTGATGGTGTAAGACGATTTTTAAAGTTCTCTCTAAAAACTTGATTTGGTGTAAAACTTTTTCTATTCAATGACTAATGAACCGTTATTCTAAAAAAATTTGATCAATATTCACTCACATGTATACACATACACATTCACCAAAAAAAAGATGATGAAAGAGTAGAAAAAAGAGGACAGCAAAAAAAGGAAAAGGAAATGATCATGATCATTTGAAATTAATCTACGGAGAACCTCTTGGTGGCCTCTTAGTAGAGCAATAATCGGTTCAACATGATGAACCAATTTTGATCATGTATCGAGCAACGCGAATTCGATTGGTTCGACGCAGAAGATATCGAATAGAAAGAGGAGTCCAACTTTTCTATGGGTCATATTGGTATGCTTTGGTGTGATGGATAATGATAAGTATGTACATATATGTACCATGGATTCCATGGAGAATGAAAGAAAGAATGAAAGTGGAAGAGAGAGAGAGAGAGCCAAAAGTATGCTCACTGAATCTTCATTGGTAATGATAGCTCACCTCAAATAATTGGTACAGAGATAATATATCAATTACTGTTAGTGCTTCGAAGTAGCCTTCCTCCTTTATCAAGACTCAGAATAGCGAGGAATATCCTTTTCCTCTACTCAGGCTAAGGATAGTTCGAAAAAAAAGGTTGGAATAGAAATTTTGGAAAAAAAGAAAGGGGAAAAGAGAGAGAGAGAGAGAGAGAGAGAGAGAGAGAGAGAGAGAGAGAGAGAGAGAGAGAGAGAGAGAGAGAGAGAGAGAGAGAGAGAG
>QZCP01000068.1:26358-127251 GCA_003956705.1 Brevipalpus yothersi
GAGAGAGAGAGAGAGAATATAGTGGAAGTAAGGAGAATACCAACTGAGAATAGTGAGAATAGAGCTACAATTAGTGGAGAAGTGGTTCTTCCAATGAAGAGTTATTCAGTCATGCATCAAATCGGCTCTAATTTAGGGTGAATGGAATAATAATCTGACGAGATCCCAATTCGGTGTCGAGTAGTGTAGAATATAGTGTGTGTCCATGCTTTATTTCCTTTTTTTCATGGGAGGCAGAGGCAGAGACCGATGTAATTTAAATAACTTAGCCCCTTTGTTGAACAATGTCCACTGGAGAAAGTGTTTTTCCGGTATCATAGTTTTGGTGACCCCATAACATAACTTTCACAGCTCAACATTGAGTTCATTCATTAGACTCTTTCAACCATCCAATTTCTTGATTCACTTTTCATGAAGAGTTTCAATGGAACAATTTTCAGCTCTCTCTCTCTCTCTCTCTCTCTCTCTCTCTCTCTCTCTCGACACACTCTAGCGAATAAACGACGGTGATGATCACTGACTCGCCTGTGATCAGTCATCGTCTTGTTTATCATGATCATCACGATAATTTGAGGGGAAAATTTTATGTTGTTACTCATTATAGTGGATGAATCGATACAATTGTCTTGAATTCATCAGCCCAACCATCAATGTACAAATGTCAATCCATTTTTTTTGTCAAACGATTTCTCTTGATTTCCGATTGTTTTTAGATGATTGCCGGTTCTACCGGAAATCTGATACACAAGCATTCCAAAGTTCTAGGAAACTTTTCATCATCCATTGGTTTAGCCCATAAACAATGAAATAAATGGATCGAAGATTGATCATAAAAATTACACGAAGTTCATCATCGGGCATTGAGTTCAGCAAAATATAATATTGAACCCAGAGAGGCAATATCCATACACTTCGAGAATATCCTGAAATTTTTCCTCAACGGAAAGTATAATTAAGTGAATTATTTAGCACTCAATAGTCAATGGCCGATTTGGAATTATTATTTTTTTAGGGTGATAATCGATCATGTGTGTCCATATGCGTAGATCATAATACGATGAATATTATTTGAATATTCTTTCCATCCATTTTATTCTCACTTTCTCACCCCCATTCACTTTTTTTTCATTCGATTATGTGACTTCGGAACGCACGAAAGGAATCATGTTGGAATCTATCGATCAGAATCTCAATGGTCATCTCTCTAGATCGCTGAGGTTGAACATTCGAGTGTATGTGTGTGGGGAAAGTTGAAATAGTACCATTCACGATTCACCCACCTTGCTCACTTATTTGATCTCATCACTTTTTTCTTCCACAGATAAGTATCCAAATGTTATGCTCTGATTACGATTCTGTTCAACTAGAAAAGTGTAGAGTCTACTGGTAGACTGATAGTCAACCCAACAGATAGGTAAAATTAGGGACATCCTCTAACACTAAGATACCATGTTTCGAAATTTTTTCAACTCTAATGTGTACTCGAGGAGGTCAGGTGAGAGCATAAAACGTGGTGATTAAATTGATAATGGAAATATTTTGTTATATCGATGATCCTGATGAACGGATATGATCTATCTGTGAGGGTAGATAGAGATTCTCGATTCTTGAATAGATCAGAGGAAGTCTAAATCTAGAAAATTTCATGGAACCAACCTCTCATTATGAGTCAATATAGACAATTTCAAATGAAACTGATAAGGACATGGGTGTGGACTCTTGTAAGACACTTGAAATTGACGGATAATTTAAGACCAGTAAGAAATATGGTTGATTTGGTGGAGTTTTTAAGCTAAGGGAGTTGACTTGAAGCTAGTGAGCAAAAAAACTAGATAAAAAGAAGCAGAAAAAGTATTATCCAAGAGGAAATGCAAAAATTTGGTGTAAGATAAGAAATTAATTAATTCATTTGGCCTCTAATTACAACAATGAGTACAGAAACGAGTGTGAGAGTAAAAATAAGCACCACATAGATGCTTAGCATGGTCTTAACAAGACGAGAAAGTTTAAAAGTGCCGATTTGCTCTTCTTGTCTAGATTGAACAATAACTGTTTCATTCTGTCTATTCGCAATGGTCAAGGCAACAATGTCCACTTGCTTACTACCTGATCCTTCAGGCTGATTATCGAAGGCTTCGCCTTCATCATCATCATTATCATAGGAATTATCATCATCTTCATCATCTTCATCTGGATTTGAATCTTTATCCGGTCCATGTCCAGAAAATTCATCATCTAATTCGGGTTTGGTTGGCTTTGGCTTATCCGGCTTTCGTTGACCCTTATCTTTATTACTATTGTTATTATTAATCACTGGTATATCAGCACTACCTTCACTGGTGTTTCCCGGGCCATTATCAAATTCATCATCCTCATCTTCATCTTCACCATCATCACCGTCCTCATCATCTCCATCATTCGATCCACTACCTTCAAATGAATTTTCTGAAGCAGTATCTGGCGGCTTCACACCGTCAATATCGATTGGGCCATCATTTTTTAATTTCAAGTGACCATTATCACTACTAGATGAATTCTGAAACAAATTAGAGAACAAAAAAATGGAAAATTGAATAAAAGCATTACATATCGAAAGTTAAAGCAGGATATTTGAAACAACCATGATCAGGTGTATCAACAAAGCAACATGAACAATCATGTTAGCAAGTGAGCACACAAAAACACTCCATCGAACTCAATCAATGGGTGTGTATGATACAACACATGAGTAAAAAGTTATCATTCCAAAAGTAATCAGCACACAGGAAACTCTAATTCATTAACGAAACTCTAATACAATCAGAGCGGACACGATCAGAACAAATGTAACTGATTTGTGATTATTATCAATGAATGAATGAATGAATATTGTCCGCCAGTGAAATCAGTTACACAGATAGACATAGACAAATGAATAAGGAACGTATAAATATATTTACCGTCAAATTTGTTGAACATGTGATTAAAATGAATGAAATAACAAAAATGAATTTAAAATTGATTAAATACATCACATATTGTCAATGGCAGAATTTCCTCTCTCCTCTCACCACTACATATATATATATATTATATTATATATCTTCACCCAAGAAAACATCCACCAAAAGCAATTACAAGTATCTCTCTCTTTTTCAGTACATCTTAAAAGCTCTTGATACAAGCGTCAAGCTTGCTCTCTCTCTCTCTCTCTCCAAAGCTTAGGACAAGCTTTCCTGTCTCTCTTTCTCTTTCTTTCTCTCTCTTTTGGCCAACATGGGCTTGAGAAATGAAATCAGTATTTCCTTTCATAGCTTCAAAATGCTAGATTTTTTCAGCTCTCCTTTTGTATAATGGGTATGCCTCTGTTATTCACTAAATGATTTGATTTATTTAACAGATGATATTATCATGATGAAATTCAATAATAATTGTGACGCCTATGAGGACAAAAAACTTTTTTTTTTCGCACATTTTTCGAAACTACTGGCGTCACCTGATGGATTATCAGGAGCAAAAATTCAAAAATTCTGGTGAACTTGGTTTGTGCCACAAACTTTGTGGTGAAAGTTTGTCTCGAATTAACGGTTATTTTTTTATAACGCCTAGTTTCAGACAAATATTGGAGAAAATTTTCTAAGTGATTTATTGGCAACCAGGAGGGTATCTCACTTGATTTTACTGATAAACAGAAGGTGATCAGAGACATTGCTAACAGAAGAAAGCTTTGGTCAATCTGACTAGAACTATTCCGGTATTTCAGTGTTCCGTTCAAATAGATATGGGGAGATATCATTCGTTAAGATGAGAGTTCAATACTCAGAATCATGTATTGTGTGATTGAGGCCAAGAAGTTTTCTGTTTATTTTTTCTAGATAAATTTCTCTACTTTCGCTGTTTATCATTCATTTCCATGGAAAATCAATCATCTTTTGCAATCAACTCATCAATCGGATGTGTAAATGATGTTTGTTTGTTTCATCAATTAGAGAACCATTAGAATTGCCGCGAAATATTCGCTCACTACTCAATTTCAAGTGTGAGATGTTGATGAGTAGGGAAGAAGCGAAACAAAATGTTAACTGGCGAACGAATAGTCTTAACTTCTTCCTGACGCTATCTATAGCTTAAGAGATTGGTTAATAGTTTAATTTAGGCTCAATTAAATTATATATGTTTTCTCACTCCTGGCAGGAGCAAAACCTTGTCCTGAGTTGAGCTGTAAAGGAGATCGATAATAATAAAAATTTTAAACGCGAGTACCTTTGGAATATCCATTCTATGGAAGATTTGAAATCATTTTCATGATGAGATAACGTCTTAATATAGACAGGAAAAAAGATGAGGAGACGAAACTCCTCTAGTCAGATACCAGAGAGAAGCTTTACTTCTCGTCGCTTATAAAATAGCCTCTCTAGATTCATGATGGTGATTTATATCTATTCACAATAAAAAATATGAGATAAATTTTCCAGTTTTATCCAGATTCTTTTTTCTTGCGACAATGATTGGCAAAAAACTGATCCTACTCGCTTCTCGTGGCAAGTAGATCAGTAGATATTCAACAATCTTTACAATATTGAGAGCAATTAATAAATATAGCATAGAAGCAAAATAGCTAATTCAGAGCTAGTCATGAAACAGAACATGATACAGAAAGATAATGTCTCTGGTGTATTCAGAGCACCTTAGGATTTGATTTTGAGGGTTATAAGGCCAAGAAACTTATTGGAATTCAAGGTATTTCACAGATCTCCAATAGTGAGAGGTGATTTGTAATCAATTTGATTTATGCTGAACAGAATAATGTTCTCAAAATGCACTGGAGAACTGGAAAACGAACATGGAATTCACTAAGGTTGAAAAATTGAAATCAATTGGTCTCCACATTTGAAGAGTGATAAATGCTTCTAAAATGCCCTGGTTAACGGAAAAACATTATCTAAGATGGTTTAATTAATGTGAAGATGATGTTATTAGTAGCGAAAAACGAATGACGACTTATCTTGGTTATCTGAAGCTGAGAAATATACTTCAAATCAAGATTGAGAACTCATGAGGAGAGAGAAAGCATTAAATAGTCAAATTAGAGGATGGAGGGAAAAGGAAGGAAAAGAAGTTATTTTTTTTCAGGCGAAAAGTTCAAGGAGTTATCCTCGAAAGAAATGCAGGGAGGTTTGAGGGTATGAAGCGATATGATAGAAATAGAAATGATGCAATTTTGGGTGTTTTGATATCGAAAAAAGCTACCAAGAATTTTTGTGTATCAAATCCGGCCACATTAAACATCAGCTGAATCATTTTTTACAACATTACTAGTAACACGAGTAGTGGTCGTTTCGGTGAATGTTGTTCGAGTTAAAATTTCTTTATAAAGTCCAGGTTCGGTAGGAGGAGGTGGAAATTCGGCTTCCAATGATTCAGTTGGTTCAATGTTGGACTCCCTCACTACAACTACTGGCTTTGAATGGCTTTTGTTTGATTCGCTCATCATTTGTGAGGATTCATCCTGAGTTTTATGGGCACCTGAAACGAGTAGAAAAGAATGCGTGGAGTGAGAATGAGAAATTATAGAACAATTTTGATGGCTGATGATCAGTTTGCGTTTATCAAGTGAGGACAAAAGCTTTTTGCCGCTGCTGTTAAGCGGACTGAATGAAAACATAAGCACATCAGTTATGAAACCTTAGTGTGGTGTACATACTCACCGGACTGATTTAATGCACTGACTGAGGCACTTGATTTCAAAGAGGCACTATTCGATGGCATTGATGAAGGTGGTATGGGAGGTGGGTTAGAAGGTGGTAAATTAGAATAAGAGGAAGATGTAGTCAGGGTTGAAAGTGGTACAGTTGTTTGACTATTTGGATCGAAAATCTTGAAATCACTTTTAAGACCAGTCAATTTGGTAAAAATAGAATAAGTTGGTCGAGATGAGCCATGTAAACTAGGTTCATTGCCCAAATTACTTAAAGAGCCTAGAGAAGGTCTTCTATAAGATCCAGTATACGAAGGGCGATTGGCCAGATAAGATGATGAATATAATCCAGTGATAGGAGGCTTGGGCTTTGGAGGCGGTTCATCTGTGAGTTCACGTTCGATGACCAATCTCAAATATCTACCATACTTCGAAATAGCATCAAAGACTTCATCTTTTCCACAATTTTCAACACTTCGACCCTCAATTTGAATGATTTTATCACCAACTTTCAGTTTGCCACTCTTTTCAGCTGCTCCTCCTGCAGCAATCCGAGAGATTATACATCCCTTACCTCCTGGAGCTGGAGCTATAGTGAAACCGAATCCATTCGCATCACGAACTAATAGACAATTTTCGATTCGGCTTTTCACGAGCTTTTCTGGTCGAGGAGCCTGCTTCTTATCGATCTCAATTTGTATTGTACCTGAAGCAGGTGGTTTATTGGCGTTTTGCAAGACACTAGTTCGCTCGGCAGGAATTGGAGGGACTCTCTCATTGCTAGGAGATACTTTTGGACTATTGGAAGCATCACCATTCGGAGTGATAACATGATTTTGCTGGTTTTGCGAAATTTGTTGCGTCTGATGGTGATTAGATTGACACCGATCAACCTCATGTTCAGATTCATCTTGAATGGGCAATTTTCTTTCAATGATCATGAGAAACTCTGGCCCAGCACACTTGAGGGCATCTACAGCCTCATAATGGTCAACATTTTCCACATTAACACCATTAACATCCAATATTTTATCACCGACTTTTAGACCAGCCAATTCCGCGGGTCCTGAAGTGGTGATTTTGGAGATGAAGATTCCCTCATCATTCCCTTTAAATGGTGTTGATCCTTTACCTCCCGCAATGCTCAAGCCTAATCCACTCTGACCGCGTACAATTCGAACTTGTAGCCGCTTGAGAGTCCAACGGTTAAGAATTGTAGGGCTACTTGCATAAGATGAATTTGTTCTCAAAGATGTATCATCACCATTTATGCTGCTCGCAGCATAAGGATCTTTAGCAAGAGTCTCCTTAATGATAGCAGTAAACTTTTCCTGATCTTCCTTTGATTGGGTTATGTTGATTCGTTTATTTTTCAAATGATGTGGTGTGTCGCGTCGATGTAATTTATGACGTCTCTCTTGTCCCTCTTCCTCATCAGTATCCCGTGCATATTCACTATTTTCAAACACATTAGTCTCAGCGTTTTCAATTGGAGTGGACCGGCGTTCTAGACTATAATCCGTTGCTCCATGCTGATGGATGGATTCGATTTGATCAGGAAATAGAACATGCCTCTCTCCTGAGTTGTAATGCTGCGATAGACATGCTCGAGAATTATTGCGAGGCTCTTCGTCGAGCACAATTGATGCATCTTTGTCACCATCATCCATCTCAGGGTGATAGTTATCTTCCGGAGGATGATAAATAACTCGGCGCTCCTCGACACTAGAGTTCAAGTTACTCACTTCACTTTTAAGCTTTTCTACCTCCGAATCAGTCATTCTGATTATAACAGAAGAAGCTTCCGATGACTCGCTGTTTGTTGGACTCGATGATGGCTTAACTTGAGAAATATTATTAGGGACGGATTCAACATTCGATGGTGGCTGCTTCTTGTTGATTGAATCGGTTGTTTCATTTTCTTCAGCTTCAGAATCTCGAAATCGATTAGTGTGGAATTTTTTGTAACGATCTTTTAAATCTCTAGGATGAGGTGTATCGTGTCGTACGAAGGCATCGAAGGCTCTGGACCCAGCAGTGTTTACTTCATCATCAGATACATTGTCAGGGAAACGTACAGTTGGTTCTCTGGATGGATCTTCCCATTGAATTGTAGACGAATTGGATATCGCCTGTTTGAAATTTTCATATTGGGACTGGGAAAAGAGATTATAATTAACATCGTGATGCTGATAGAAAATCTATGCATGAAACTTACTTTACTCTCTCTCGTAGGTACTTTCGAAAGGTCAAGACCTGGGGACATGGGAGAGGTTTCTGAGGAAGAAAAAATTGTATCAAAAAGTTATATTACATATTCATAATGTTGCCAGATGAGTGGAGGAAGAGAACAACTCTTCTTGTCATCCAAGCATTCGTCAAAACAACTTTTTAGGCTAATGTTTTCGAGAATAGAATCATGAAAATTCGGAAATTTCCTTAACTGAATGATCGAATGTCTATGAAACACTGTTTTTCAATATACATTCCGCTTCATCATTGATCTAACTAATTCTCAGAATGAAAGTTCAGTTCAAAGTTTTGATCAGGACGAAGAGGAAAAAGTGAATTCCAGAGATTTTGAATAGTGTTAGAATGAAAATGAAAGGAAAAAATTGAAACTGGACCATTTTCTCCTCTTCAATGATCTTCTATAGACTTCTTGTGAGTGTGTTCCCAGGGTATAGGTTAACGTTGAGAGACAAAAGATCTAATATGACATGATGAATTGGAGGACAATCAACTGAAAGCATGATGATGTCGAGAATGTTGATGGGAAAGGGAAGAGAAAGGATTGTATTCCTGGTATTTGGAGATGGATAGATGGCAAGGAATTGGGTGGATGTAAGGTGATTTGCTAAACGAGTGCATATTGATGGAAGCAGTCATTGGGAAAGCAGAAATCTTATGCTTGATTTAATGGGAGAGAAAGAAAGAGAGAGAAAGAGAGAGGGAAAGGGCAAGAGAAAAAAAGGGTATTTTGCCAATACATATACACTCAGTCATGTATTCATTTCCTCGTTCCTCTGATTGGAATTTTCATTAGTTTTATGATGAATAAGTATTTGCTGACGAGTAGTGCTCTCTCTCTCTTTCTTTCTTTCTCTTTCTTTCTTTCTCTTTCTCTTTCTCTTTCTCTCAACACACTTAGCGAAGGAACGACGGTGATGATCACTGACACTCCTGTGATCAGTCATCGTTTTGTTTACCATGATCATCACGATAATTCGAGGGGAATAGTGAATGAATCGATACAATCATCTTGAATTCGTCAGCTCAACGATCAGTGTACAAATGTCAATCCTTTTTTTCAGATGATTTTGCTCGATTTTGGATTGAATGAGATGATTACCTACTCTATCGAAAATCTTTTATACAAACTTCCAAAGTTTCAGAAAACTTTCCCTTTCTAATCGATCTGACAGACTAGTCTAGTTTAATGTGATATCAATGTGAAACTAACAAATTGGACATATCTACATGTCGACTGTGGATACAAGGGTAACAATCCACTTCACATGTATGGTCTCTATTCGTTCCACCCTTTCTTGAGAGCTAGCAACATCCCCATCAACAAGAATTGACCATCAATTACTGCGAAAGATAGCAGAAATTTTTTCACCAGATTGCCAAGTGTTTCCAAACTTGTGGAAAGATATGAGTAAGATTTCTTTTTCGAATCTTCCATTATTCTTACAACTTTACATTCACCTTATTCTCTTATCTATTCATCTGCGATGATTATTGTTATAGAAAAATTTTCCAGAAAACACTTTCAAAACAAAACTCTTCTCTTTTGTATTCATAATAAGACAGTAGACTAAGAATCAAGCTTTGATAAACCATTCAATCCGTCGACTTTAGAGATATGCGATCGTTCTCTTTATCGAATTTCATTCTTGATGATCCATGAAATTCAATCAAACATTGATTCCAGATCATTCCGATAAGAATTTCGCTCTCATTCAAATGTAAAAATTTTTCACAGTCTTCCAATTATTATCATGAAATCATCACAGTACCAAACCACACATACCATTCACTAAACCATGTGTATGCCTAAAAGTTAACATCGAAAATTTCTTCAAATGATTCACTGCTTTTTCTCTCTATCTCTTTCTCCATCTCTCTGTATGCCCAGGAAAAATAGTCAAACTCGTGGGGATGAGAGCAGCATGATTGATGCGAATGACTGCTATGAACTCGCGTGGAAAGGCGACGAAAAGAGTGCAACAAATTCTACTCGAATTGGATCAAAAGCGAAAGGAAAAAGCTTATTTCATCACACCCATGAAGGACTAACAATGAATGCGTTGTTGTTGAAAGGAAAACAATAGATTTGTGGATTTTTTAGAAGTGAATAAATTGGGAATATTTTTCTTCTCAGAATATTTTAGAACAACATCCTCTCTTCTACTATACTGTGTAAGAGTGATATTAAATCTGTATTGGATTACTTGAAAAAGTAAAATGCTTGACAGGAAGAGGGTAATCTTGTTGAAAAAATAAATTCGAAAGGTTGTCTTACCTAAGTTAAACTCTGGTTGTGGAAGAAGATAACAGGTAAGAACTTTGGTTCCAGTTTGCTCATCGAAATCATTTTGAAATTTCAATAAAGGCTGAGATTGATTTTCGGCAAGCCAAAGTGCCTTCAAATTGAGAGCAGTGATGGTGTATGGTAAGTATTTAAGATGATTATTGGAAACATCCATTACTTTCAACTCTCTTAGCTGACCAATTTCGACGGGTAGATGAGACAAATGGTTATCACGTAAAAATAAAACTCTAAGTTTCGTCAAATTACCGATCTGTTTAGGTAATTCGATTATGTAATTGCAGTCCAAGTTCAACACAGATAAGGCGGTCAAGTTACCAATTGTTGGAGGTAACTCTGATAGTGAGTTTTCAGTTAAAACAAGTTCTTGTAAAGAGGAACATCCACCGATGGTTGGATTCAGTGTTTCGAGTCGATTTTGATTCACTTTGAGAATTATCAACTTTGTCAAATGCCCAATACCATCGGGCAATTCGTGTAACTTATTGTCTGACAAGTGTAAGTCGGTTAAATTCCATAGACCAGCTATCTCTTCCGGTAGGTATGATAGATTGTTTTCACTAACATCCAGACAGGTTAACTTTTTAAGGTTCCCTATTTCTTTGGGTAATGTTTCTAAATCATTCTCATCTAACCATAGTTCTTGTAACATAATCAATTCGCCGATAACTTTGGGAAGTTCAATCAATTGATTGTTACCCAAATCAAGGCGCTGTAGCTTTGTGAGGCGAGCAAAGCTTTGAGGCAGAGTTTTAATGAGATTCTCTCTCAATTCCAGAGACTCCAAATTAACTAAATTACCAATATCAACAGGTAACACCTTGAGTTCCACTTCATTCAGAGACAAACATGTCAAACTTGTCAGCTGTGTGATTGCATTTGATACTCTGGATAGTGGATTAAAACTCAAATCGAGCACTTTTAATCGTCGAAGGAATTTGATAACTTCAGGTATCTCCATGATTTCATTTTTTGATGCGTCCAGCTCGGCAAGATTGGATAAATTGGCAATCTCCATCGGCAATGATCCGATTTCATTATCACTGACAGTCAATTTTTGTAACTTATTTAATCGAAACAATGATTCGGGAAGCTCTTTGATATGATTAGAGTCCAGTAAAAGTTCTTCCAATGATGATGCATACCTTGCTATTTCATCGGGAACTTTGCTCAACATACAATGCCTCTTGTCAACACAGTCCACTTGACGATTACATGCTTTTAATAGAAAGAACCAGCGCTTCATATTGCCTGATACTGATGTACCTGATGTACATATATCTATCTATCTACCTTTTTTTCTCTCTTAATATCATATATGATGGACAAGTAATAAGTATTTATATTCCAATGGATCACATCACCATCACCAACACACAAACACCAATCGACAATCAAATGTATATACATACACACTAATCGGATATCAATTCATCACATACACATGTATACACACACACACACACACACACATCCATATGTGTGTTTCACTAATTCAAGTGAGAGAGAGAGAGAGAGAGAAAAAAAACAATTAATATATATATTTAATACACTAATTAAAATACTTTTTTTTTCAAAATGAACAAAATTTTCCTGGGCGAAGTCAGTTTACTGAATCAAACAAAATTTTCTGCATTTTGACTGGTGCAGATGAGGGCGCCAAAGTTGCGTAAAAATTTCTGGAATGCGCTCACCTGTATTGCCATCTTTTGGTCATATTACAGGTGTGAAGCTTGAAGCAAAGATTCTTGATGCAAGAGGCTTGAGCAATGTTAAAGAGCAGAATTTTATCTGAACAAAATATATAAGCTTTACACCTTATTTTCTCCTAGTATTCGTTCTGGAATAAAATCATTTTGAAATTTTTTTTTGCTTGGTGATTCATTCAATTGTCTGTGTTTGTGTGTGTGTTTTTCTCTTCGATTTATTGTCTATTAAATGAATTCGTTTTGTGATTATATTTGATGACTGTAATGGTCAACGGTTTACTATTATTGTAATAGACAATAGTAATCTCGTTACATCATGATGGATAGTAAAGTTGATTCAATTGATGTAAGTATTGCTTGTTGCTTTCCCTGAGCCTAGTGTATGTGTGTGTGTGTGTAAACATATATATTGATGATTACTAATCAATTCTTGGAAAATGATCAGTCAAAAAAATTTTCTCTCTCTCTCTTTCTCTTTCTCTTTTTTTATCGATTTATCTTCCTGTTGACTGATTTTACGCTTTTAAGCATTATTCTTGCTGTATATTGAATATTTGTTAGATGGATGCTTCATGAGAGTTCATGAGAGTTCTTGTGTGTACATCACTGTTTTGAGCTATTTTTTTCCATTCTAACTGTCATTTAATTTTCTTCTCTTCATCTTTCAAGAATCATGATGCCACCGTCAATAATCGAAATCGTAGTGGCTCAATGTCCTCTCATTCATCTGAGCAAGGAGAAAATAAGGTGTCCGTAGAAGAATTGGCTTTGTATCTTGATGTTCAATTGCACATACCTCATGAGCAACAGCAACAGCAATTACAAAATCAGTGCATCACTAGAAAGGATGAAGATGGAAGAACATCAACATCTTCTCAGAATATCATCACCTCTCATTCCACCTCTAGAAGCTTTCCTAGCTTCCGGGGTGATCTGGAACCTTTGGTTACATCTCTTCAAGATCAACGAACACTACCAATGACCCCTGCAGTTGATTGTTTTGAAGTGATCCATCAAACAAATGATTTGATTGTCGGTGAAGATGACCCTTTCCTGACTGCCGCAGCCAAGACTGCCTCCTCTTTTCCCTCAACGGCACCGAAGTGCTCTAATATGAGAAAAAGAACAGAACCTGAGATTACCGTTGAAGAATTAGCGGGATATTTTGATCTTCAGCTGCACATTCCTCGTAAAATGTCTTACATGGCCGAGCTAATGTACACATGAGTTTCAAAAAGATCAAAGACACAATGTTCCCCAAATCAATACAGCCCTTGTCAATACCAAAAAAGGTTCTTAATCTCTATCTCTCTTCTTTCTACTTTTCTGTTTCTTTTCCTTCTTCTTTTTCTTCTTCTGCTACTACTTCTTCATTCATGTTCCAGCTATTCTGACCTCATAATTCTTGTACCTTCTCTGGTATTTTTGGAATTTCATTGTGAATCATTTCATACTTGAATTTCCCTCAGAACGTTCACACACCAGCAACAGCATCTAATCCCTCCGTTTTTGAGAATAATAATCTCGGAGGCATTTCTCTAAGTGAGAAAAAGATATATATATCTGCAATCTTCTCCAGAAAAAAAATTATTAATTCACTCGTTAGTCAAGAGTCAGGTAAAAAGGAGACAGCAAAGATGGACTTTCAGTGGCTTGAGATACTAATAACTTGTACTGTAGCCCTTAAAAATCGAAGAGAAAGTCTTCATCCTAATCTCCTATCAGTACTAACCCTCCAAAGGAAGGCTAAATTGAACCAACATTGAAACAAAAAACTCCAAGAGTAACGGAATTCGTCTGTAGATGTGAAATCAAGGTGATGGAAGAAAAATTTTCACTGCCTATCCTCTTGATGTTCAAAATGGTGGTTATTAACCCGAAAAAAACCATAGATTTTCGATTTGTTGCTATTTTCTTCATGTTTGATCTTCAAAAACTTTGACAATAAATAATCATTGTTCAATAGCTTTCAATTACAACTCAATTTGACTGGAAAAGAAGAAACGAAATCCTCATCAAATTATCCTCTTCAAGCCCCTCTGCTCGCCGGATTGTTTTACCTCCACTTCTTGAGCTCATCTAAATTGAAATGATGATGATTGTTTGTATGTGTGTGTATATGCGACAGTAATCAGGTTGAAATGATTGCGAATGTATTTCGTTGAGTTATGTTAGTTGTATGATACATGATATGAAAGCACGTTTGTCTGGACTTCAGTAACACAGTTTTCCTGATTTTCTTTCCTGTTCCTTTTTTTCGGCTGATGCACATTCTCAGTCGTTCCTCTCGAAAAGATCCGCACTCATCCTTATTGGTCCTTCTTGGTGATCTCTTTTTCCAACTTCATCCTTATTTCCTCTCCAGACTCACCATCTTTCTCTCTCTCTCTCTTTCAAAAATTTACGAATAATTTCCACTCACTCGATTGTTTCCTTCTCCGGCATCTCGACGATGTTCTTACCTTATCGTTTCTCTCTCTCTCTTTCTCTCTCTTTCTCTAATAATAAGTTCTTCATTAATTTTCTTTTTCTCTCTTCTCTCTCTTTTTGCGTTCATGTCCCACTGATGAATGGATGAGTCGTGTGCATATTTGCCCTGATTTGTTACACACCAGTGATACGATTCAGTCATTGTTGCTCCATTGAATGATGATTTGCAAAAGAGAGAGAGAGAGAGAGAGAGAGAGAGAGAGAGAGAGAGAGAGAATATGCTGCATATTACCTGTGGTTTCAGTAAGCCTTGTTTGCCTCTAAATTTGAGTAACATGAATTTCTGGAATTATTTTGGGACAAAATGTTCCACAAGGTTGAACCAAGATCATGAAGGTTATTCAATATTTCTTGATGGATCAAGATTTCTGAGCTAAATGAATGGGAAGGCTAATTATTCGGCATTATACAACATTGTACATGTCTGATGAGAGCTGACCTTCAGATGTTCATTTCATTGCGCTTCGTAACTTGTTGACAGTAACGAGTTAAATGTTTTGAGAAACAGAATCTCTTGTCAAATGAAGGCTCACATCGCCGAGTCATAGATATGTGTCACCACATTTCGTCTAATGAATTTATTTTTTCTAAAATAACATTACTCATTGGACAGCCGATAAATGAATCCTCATTTTTCACCGAGACCGAATTTGAGACAAGAAGATATTGAAATGGCGCTCAAACTGATTTCCAATCCATGAAAATTCTGGTGAACGAAACTTTTATTACTTTATCTGAAGAATCTCATGACCTTTGTAGTTGATTCAGGTCATTTTGAAGAACGGATGACCAGAATTCGATTCAGATTCAATTATGTCCGTATAGTTCGAAGATAATTTTCGAAAGAGCCTTTGAGAGGAAACCAGTGTGAAAGTACATTGAATTTAACCCAAATGAGTAAACTTTTTCATGATATGCTGAGTGTCTCATCTATTTCATCTCTTCTCAGTAAAAATCTTTTCAATGTTTCCAATGTCTTGATGGAAACACCTTCATTGGGATAAAATTATAGTAATAAGTAATTTTTTTGGATCAAATTCTCAGATCGTGAATTTATTGCAGCTCTTCGTAAATTCCTGATGATCTCGTGTGAAAGCAAGAGTTGTAGATAATATTTCAACAGGAAATGATAATGATAATTATAATCAGAGGAAAAAATAACTCATTGTTTCTGGTTTTGTAAACGAAGACGATAATGAAAAGTTTTCAATGGTAAGAGCCAATCTTTCAATTTAGGAAACATTTGAAGCGTCAGAAAAGCACATTGAAAAGTCAATAGAGGTGTTAATAATTGATTGTCCTCTTTAGTTTTAGAGTCTTACGACTCATCTATCCGATGTTGCCACTATCTTCACATGGTGATCCATTCACATGATTCAATCTAGGTCATTCTACATACAACAATCAAATCGCCCAGATTTTGAATCGAATGAAACTCACATTCATGCCATATGTTATTACCTTGATTTAGTTTCGTCCAATATTAAAGTTCATAAAGCAACTGGCAGGTTCAAAAATATTTTGTATCTCAACGTCGATTTGTGATGATTGAAAAATGTCAAGAGCCAAAAGAAATGCCAGGCATACTGATGATAAGAAAAAGGTAAGGAAAAAAAATATTATTTATTACGTTAAAACAATCCGACAAACGTTTTAACTATTATTACAAAACAATCAGTCGATTTTGTGGAGAAAATTTTTTATCTCGATTCGAATGAATGTGATTTGTTGCACTTGTCTCTAGAAAAATTTTATCTCTACTAGATGGTATTTTCTGTGGTTGTTCCACAGAATTTATCATAACGTGGAAAGTGTTCGAATCGAGTGTTTTCTTGTTTTTCTTCGAGCCTTTGACAGAACGAAAAAACGTCCACAGTTGAATTGTCTCATAGCAGTGTCTGTGGATTATTCAACTGTATATTTTGAATTTTTATTGTTTTTATCATTCATAGACCGAGGGTCCACTGGACAATATGCAGACAAGATATAAGCTGTATCTTGATCGGATCCTAAATTCATGGGTGAGTTGAACAAAGTTTAATTAATTTCGAAATCGGATTCAGGTACAATTCTTGTTTTCGAAAATTTTTCAGGGTGATCGATCATGGGAATTTGCCATCGGTTTGTACATGATAAAACTTCATGGATCTTCATTTACTTTGACCGCTGTCCAAGGAATATTTGCATCGTTAACGGTTATATTGTTTTCACCTTTGATCGGTCGATGGATTGAAAGAGAATCTCGACTTCGAGAGATAAAAGTTTGCCTAATAGTACAGAATGCAGCTACTGCAATATCGTGCATATTTTTGTCCTTATTTTTTGTTAGAGAAAAATTTTCAAATGAAACATTGATTAAGGTGAGTCGCAGAAAAAAAGCACAATAGCCTCAATACATCGTTTCATTAACTCTTTCTCTTCCTTTAGACAATCGAAACATCAGCTCCGATTGTGCTGATTGTTTTCTCAGCCATATCTCAACTCTACAGCTATGGTTACTCTCTGTGTTTGGAGAAAGATTGGATAATCGCTTTGGCACGTGATGAAAAAGAACTATCAGGTTCATATCATATCAAATACACTCCCCCTCTTTTCACTTTTAAAATTAATTGACAATGATATTCAAAATCTAATAGATTGGAATGCAATGCTACGAAGAATTGATCTATGCTGCAAAACAATTGCACCATCTCTGATTGGATTCCTGATGGAATATTCTACACTGGTTTCGGTACTTTTTATCATGTCATGGAATGTGATATCTGGCTTTTTGGAATATTTTGTACTCAAATCTGTTTTCAACGAAAAACATCAAGCTCTTCTCGCACCAAAACCCAAAGTTTCATCTAGTCTTAAAATAATTGATATTGATGCTTTTAAACAGTATTATAAACACTTTTTACTGCCAGGCTTATCATTCGGTCTACTTTATCTGACCGTTCTGGGTTTTGATTCAATCACAATTGGCTACATTTCTAGTCAAGGTATACCGGAAGGTGCCATTGGTATGATTAGTGTTGTGGGTGCTGTTTTTGGTATTCTTGGAACAATTTTATTCCAATTACTATCGAAAAGATTATCAATCAAGCGGGTTGGTTTCGTTGGATATCTTTTGGAAGTTACTTTACTTTCCCTCTGTTTACTGGAAGTTTTCAAGCCATTTGATTCGGACGTGAAAATTTTTGGCGGTGATTTGAACGTATTTCTTTTCCTCTCTGGTCTTGTTGGATCTCGAGTTGGTCTGTGGACAGCCGATTTAAGTGTCAATCAATTAATTCAAACGAGAACTCCATGTCCATCGTTGGTTGGCGGTGTACAGAATAGTGTCAGTATAAGTGCAGAGCTAGTCAAATTTGGTATCGTCACTGTTATGCCGAATTTCGATCAGTTTCCCATATTGATCGTCTTATCTTTTGGTGCCATATCTCTTGCTACTATTTTATTCGGATTTTATTCATTCAGAAAAGACACCGACTCGAGTGAACCACTCGTTGATGAATCATCTTGCTATGGTACATTTGAAAAATCATCATCATAGTGATAAAAAGTGTTTCACTTATTGACTGTACTCAAATTAAATTTTTTACTCACCTGCAGATATGTCACACGAAATATTCAATTCATCTGTTGACAGCTGGAAGTCGAAATTACATTAAAACTGTCTATCAAATGATCATTGAACTTGGTTTGGGTGATCTGGGTTCAATGTATGAATAAATTTTTTCCAAAATTCGAATCTCGCTTGATTTGTTACGAATAAATCATAACTCTGACTTATGCAATGTACAAGAATCAGGATTTAATCTGCTCACCAATCAATCTGATCTCTTCTCACCACCATTCATTGACCATTCTCTTCTTCAGAAATATAACCGTTTATTACTGGATTGATACAAACATTGGTGATAAGAGGACAAACCGAAATTGCCTTATGACTAATGTTTGTTTTCAATCCTGATGTTTAGAGCTATACTTCGAAGGTTCTAAGTGATTTTTCTATTCGTAATTCTGATTAATCCTAATCATGAATTCAATCGTAATCAAATTCTTTATGTTCCATACTAAACTGATTTTATAACGAATACTCATGTTGATAAAATATTTTTCACGATGAAGAGGTCGTTTTTCTTTACCCTTCATCCTTCTTACACTGATCCATGTTTCGAGTCGACTGAAAACTCAAAAAGTTCCTCTTTTCTTGGATGGCTTTGATTTGCATGAAATTACAGAATTTCAGTTTTGCTCTTCTGAAACTGTTCACCTTCCTGAAAAAAGTGTTCAACGAGCTGAAGATTCATCCTTGACATCAGAATCAAGGATCATTCAGTCTTCTGTGAATTTTGTCCATTTTCTGTTAAAATTTGTCTCTTCAAAAGAAAAACCCTGTAATCTATCTCTAGATGAGAATTACTGATGAGAGCTTATCAAAACTTCAAACATTCCCTGCACCCTTCCTCACTGGTCTACCAGAGTCGTGACCCGGACGTTTGTCTATTTATTCTATTTCGTTTAAATGAAAAAATTGTGTATTCCAGGTTTTTTTTCGAAACTTCTTCCCTTGACTAAAGTTTTTTCCCAAATGAATATAGCTTGGAAATAATATAATTGACGGAGAATTTGGTATGAAATCTAGTGAATAATTATTTCAGTGGAAAGTATGAAATAGTGGAACACGTGAAACTAAATAAGATCAATTGTCAATTGTGCTGTTCTAGCAAATACAAAATTTTTGTTGTTGTTATCTTTTATCAAGAGGAGCAAGCGATTTGTAAGCCAGAATTTTTTCTATTTGAAGGGAGGCAAAAATTTACAAAGTTTCTTGAAAAATAGCGACCTGTACATTCGAGATGATCCAATAAAATTCACTCTATTCAGCTTGATCCAGCGCTGGCAGCGGGGGATGGATTGACTGCTACAGAAGCGACTGTGGTTGGGGCTGCGGTGGTAGCAGGGGCAGATTCAGCTACTTTTGCGGGGACTGCGGCAGGAGCTGCGGCAGGGGCTGCTGGAGCTGGTGCGGCAGGAGCTGCGGGGGCTGCTGTGGTAGGAGCTACAGTGGTGGCGGCTACTGCTGGAGCTGCGGCAGCGACTGGGGCAGGTGCCGATTCTGCTTTAGCCTCTTTTGGTGGGCTCGCAGCTTGGACTGGGGTTGGCATAGGATTTCCGGCAGGAGCTGCTGCTGCTGGTGTGGCTGGAGCGGCTACAAGGATGGCTGGAGCTGGAGTGTTTGCTGAAAGATGAAAAAAGGTAGGATTGATTATCCAGCTAATCATCATGAAGATCACAGAATTTTATCCCAGATAAGAGGGCAAAGTTTCTGATGAATTTCAAATTTCATTGAGTTCTAGAAGTTGCTAGTTGAGTTTCAGTTGGAAAAATTGTTTCTATTATACTATTCTGAATGATTTACTACCGGCCAATATAGAGCATCTTCCAGTTTCAAGAATGAGAACTCGAACAATTCCTTACCTGGTGGCATCATTATTTTCTCTTTACATAGAGCGAGACAAGCTGCGAGGGAATCGAACTTGTTCATACTATTGGCTGGGGCACATTGATTTGGAGCATACTGTTTACAATTATCGGATGCTTGATCGAAAAAGAATTGAGTATCGTTGCAAGCCATCGTTGGACTCATGGCAGAATGGCACTTGGTGTGAATTTCATCCGAATGGACATGAGTTCCAGGGGCATGGGTATGTCCGTCGCTTGGAGTGTGATGTTCATGTCCATGACCATCACCATGGTGGTGTCCAGAATGTTCATGGGTGTCAGCAGTATGATTATGTCCGTCTGCCTTGTGATGATGATCTGGTGTTGGTGCTATCAAGGGACGAATTCATCTCATTATATCTCTTAAAAAAGTTATTGGACATGAATTTTAAGCATTAAGATCCATACAATGATCATCATGAAGAGATTCTTTGGACCCCTATGTGATTAATTATAAGAGCTTACCTGTGAAAACTAGTCCAATGGCTACACAAAACACAGCGAATGAAACGAAAATAGTCTTCATATTGATTAAATAATTGATTTACTTAGAGTGTGAGAAAAAAAAGTTGAGAAACTATAGTCAAGACGGAAGAAGAAATTCTGAGATCTTTCTAGTAAAAAGTTGATCGCTCTGCAAATGAGATCAACTCAAGTGTTGATCTTACTTTTTATAGTCGAGCATCAATTTCTTGGAACAAAAGTGGATGACAATAGTAGCCTATCAGATCTCTCTCTCTCTCTCTCTCTCTCTCTCTCTCTCTCTCTCTCTCTCTTTCTTTCTTTCTTTCTTTCTTTCTTTCTCTCTCTCCCAGGAGAAGAAGGAGAAGATAATCACAATTTTTTTTGTGCTCTTCTTGCTGTCTTATGATCTGGTGGTGAGCATCTTGAAGCGAAAAAAAGCCGATCCTGTAACCTTGTAGATGATAATCATCAATCTGATGATCTAAATTTGTTGTAGTTAATATTGTCACAGTGGATCGAAGCCTCTTGAAAAAAAAGAATAGAAAAAGCTCACAAACAAAAATTGAAAACCAAACAATCGATCAATCCTTCGGACTAACGGGAAAGCTCGCCTTGTTTGTCATTGACTTGAGTGCAAATCGATCAATTTGCTACTCACAGTTCTCTAGTGTTTGGTCCTTGAAATGAAAATAAAAGAGTTTGTTACATTTGTTTGTGGAATTTCGATTGGAATATTGATATTTGATGTCATTCTGCGGAATTCCTGCAAATCAGATGAGAAAGGAATGCGGAATCAGCATATGATTGTGAAGTATTTTTTTTGCTCTCATCTTCAATTATGAGGTGGAAAAACGATTCATTAAGGTCACTATTTTATGCAGAAGCGTGTAAGTGTATAAGTGTGTGTGTGTTTGCAAGTGGGCTCGGTTAAGATAAAATCATTCAATCAATTAACTGAGAGCACTGATAATATATTGCACACTTTGAACTCTCTTTGCCTATGTTCAGGATCTACTTTAATCGATAAAGTCCGCCTACCTTTGCCTGGGACTTATCTTTCGATGGAAAAACTTCTTCAACTTTTGCACATACTAAAACATCTCTACTCATAGTTAGCTAGATGTTATGGAGGTACTTCCTCTGTTTATTTACCTAATTGATCGATTATCGGTGAGATGAGCTGTTGTTCTCTTCGGGAAAAGTTGCTGATTGTGGAAGAAAATTTATTTTCTCATTAACAGTGCAAAAACAATCAATGACCAACATCACCTGAACCCAAGCTAACAGACTGTCGGCTGAGTCCCATCCTGAGGCTTACTAAGTCTTTTAACGAAAATATCTAGTAGTGATAGTATAATCTATTAAGTTGGTTCATTTGATATTGAGGTACATCGTACCAGCGAGGTTTCGGCTATCTGTGAAGAGATGAAATCATTCTTTTTGTACAAGATGGGCCGAAAGTTTCTTTGCATGATAATTGTCGAATAAAAGTCGATAATTTTTGGCGGCAAAGATAGAAGAGTGTGATAATTTTTGATCACAATATCTCTCTGAAAAAGCTCAATTATTTTAGAATGTTAATCTATCATGACCAGAAACCTGACCCAACTAGCGATAGATAGATTCGAGCTTTCTCAGTAAGATATTGTGGTTAAAAATTATCTTAGTCTTCTATCTGTAAGTAAGGGGAATGGTAAGTTCAAAGAGTAGTTCTAAGCTACTCTTCAGGTAAGTTTTTGGCTAAATTGGACTCAAATTGGATCGAAAAAAGCACCAAAGTTAATTTGTTTAGATCTACCTGTATCGTCATCAACACTAGTAGCTTTTTTAAAAAATTTTTCAACTCTTTCCATCCAATATGGAAACTGACCTTTGCTCCAATTAATTGCTGCGATGTGTCTCCATGCATACAACCTCCTCTGATGATAAGACCACTCATTACAACTGATTGATGCTCATTTTTCAGCAAAATAAGCAAGAAATAGGTAGTGTTTGTAGCTAATTATATAACATGAGATCTTAGCTCTGTTTAGCAGTTGATGTTATCAGTAAAAGCTCTATTTTGAAAAGCTTCATCCTCCTCTCGAGAAAGAGAGATAGATGGATGGATGTAAACTGAAGTTGGACACTTTCTGAAAATAATGAGACAATTCTCATTTTGTCAATGTTGCCCGGTGATATGGATTGCCATGAATGAAGGCAAAACACATCTCTCGAGAACATTATGTAGGCAGGAAACGATTGACTCTACTGATTCCTATAATGATCGAACTTTCTCTCATCTCTCCTCTATCCACAGGTTCTCGAGTCATGGTCACCCTCGGTGATGATTCTTGTTGATACTGGCTAAGAAGCTAATTTATTAGATTCCTCCAGCTCTATCATCAGATAATCGACTTCTTGTATTATGGTCAGCTTTACAGATGACCCACGCTTTTGTTGAACATCTGAGAGACAAAGTCTTGGACACTGAAAACTTTGTTGAAACATTCTTCAACCCAATTGGAACAGGGAATGAATTAGTGAATCATTTTGAATCTGAGGCCAAGCAAGTAACAAATTGGATAAAGAATACCGAATCTATGCTTTCAACTTCATTTATTATACCCGTTGCCAAAAGCAGAAGCTCTTTTGAACAGAACACGGACGATATCGAGTTACTACCGAGGTGAGTTTTGTAATGTAATGTAATTTTTATTTGATTGTAAAATGATTTAAATATTGGTAAAAACAAATGTCCAATAACTCAGAGTTAGGGGCTTTAAATCTTCAGTAAATTTCTTTTCGATATTCCATTTCATACAAACTTTCCATTACCGGAGAAAAAACCATTTTCTGCAAGAAAAATCTCAATCGATTTGATTGCGTGATTGAATTCTCTCAAACGATTTGGTGAGACAATAATTGATCTGATGGTAGAGTATTCATATTCTTCAAAAAGTTTTCATCTCATCAACCAATTGAACCAACCATTAAATGTCATCAACTGTTCCGCCAAAAATTTGCAAAGATACCAGCATTTTAGAGTTTTTCTGAAAATTGAGATGAAATTATAGCAAATTCCCTAATACCGAAGTTCTCTTGCTCCCTTAGGTCGATGGAAGATAAATTTTATTTTTCAAATGCAGATCATCTCTATTTATAGGAAAAAATCTTCTTGATTTTAAAATTTAAAATTCAAAATTTCAAACAGAAGAGATTGACCAATTAAGGAGCGCTATATTCAATTTAAATTACGCTTCAATTCTGGGATCAGTTCAATGTCGAATCAGAGCATTTTGGTAACTTTATTTTTGCCTCAATTCACGGTGAATTTTTAAGTTTGAAAATTTTATCATGTACCAACAAAATTTCCCCTCAATTTGGAATCTAATACTGAATTTTGATCAACAGAAAATCGAATGTCTATCTCTTTGTTGAGTTCTTCAACGAAAAAAAATATGTTGGTACCAGAATCTTAATTCTACGCATACAAACCATTCGGGCTGTCATTGAGAGAACAAGAAAGAGAAAGAATAAAAAATTATCTTACTATTCAAGTTATTTTATTCATTCGACAGACTATCGAGGACAAAGTCTACATAATAATTAACGGTAACCTTCGATTGAGTGGCTCAAAATGCGATATATCTCAGCATATAAGCCCATGGTTAGCGGATAGTTTTGTTAATTGGGTTCGAATTGGGAGGAATTGTATTTCAAGTTTATCTATGAAAAGTGTATACATGAATCGTGATCATCATCAACATCATCACCACTAGGATATTCGTGTTTATCCATCATCATCAGTATGCTTTCACTAATGATTCTTCTTCAAGTTTTATTGATTTTCATTGATGGTTTACATATTTCCATATGATAAACAGGATACTACTTTGTAATCGGCTGTTGAACAGAGATAAGCTTTCCAGATTCACTATTCATCATCCGGTGATCGTCAGAATGAGTTCGAAAACGAATAGCGAATCAATTCACAGTGCTGCAATTCATGATGTTCATGAGATACCCATGAATGCAATTATCAGGCCTTTAATACCAGTGTTAGATGAGGAAAAAGTGAAAAGTTTGATGGAAACAATTAAGGTGAGTAAAATTTACCCCTTTTCAAGTGCAAAATACGAATATAATGACGATAAAATGTAAACACAATCATGTGGTGATGATCATTTTTCTTTATCCCAAATGCTTTGGTAGATTGATGAATCTGCCGATAAAGTTCCACCAATTGACGTTCTATGGGTCATTGGAAGTGAAGGTGGTAACTACTATTTTAGCTTCGGTGGTTGCCATCGATTCGAGGCCTACAAGAGACTCAATCGTCCATCCATAAAAGCCAAATTGGTTCGATCTACGCTTGATGATATCAAAGTATATCTTGGCTCTTCAATGCCCGATCTAAAGTGAAAACTATCGATTGCCCAAGGTGATGGAAAAAATGCCATCCCTCTCAATTAATGTCATTATCATCAGATTTCACTGATTGTTAGCAATCATCAAGTTCTATTCATCAACCAGATTGTATTTTTGTGTTTAGTTATCGTAGAGGTGAAAAATTTTTTATGTTTTAGCTTGGCTGTTGTTTGAAGTGACAGCTCATTTGAGAATGAGTCTTATCCAAAGCACTCATTAGTACAAATTTTTATGGCACTGATTTTTTCTAGTTGAAATACAAATTAATTGTCAAATGCGCCAACCTAGTTCGAAGTTCTTATCGATTTTGCTGATTCACCATTGTTAAGGTGGCCATTAGACTAATGTTTAACGTTTACCTCAACATTAAATGAGTTATTGAGTTACTTGTTGAGCTCTCACAAATTTAATACTTCATCACTTGAAGATCAAGCATCTGGTTGCCTCTTCTTGCAACATTGAACAGATTAATTTTCTTTCTCATTGATGATCTTTACAGAAAATGGGATGAATCTGAGAGAATGACTGATTGAAGAGAGAGGGAGAGAAATTTTTTTCATACAAGCGTAAATGTCTTTGAACAATCATTATGAAATCATCATGTGGAATTGATCATGCGAAAAGATTACATAATCGGTATCATTATCCCTCTCATCAGATTGAAATATGATTCAAGATGATGTCAGTCAAATGTTAAATCCAGAATACAGTGGGCAAATTGTGACAGGTGGAAACAATGGATCTGAGAAAAATTGCTAACAAATTGAATCAAATTATTGAAAGAGGATCAATAAACATATCCATCAATCAATCGCAAATCGAATCTTACACAAAATCGAACTTTTTCGTCAAAAATTTTCCCAACCTATTTCAATTGAATTAATCCAAACTTTTGATCATCAATCGAAACCGGAAACTGGGTCCAACAAAAATTGAACTCAAACTTTCGAGTTAAAACTTTACTGAAAGTTTGCGCCTTTCAAGATATCTGATACTTGAGGCGCTCGATCGGATCCACTAATTTTGGTGTGAAAAATTTTTTTGAATTTTTTTTCTCTCCTCAAAAGCTGGCATTTTTCACATTAAAGAAAACAATCAATGTAATTGTTTCTCTTCCATAGTTATGATTGACGATTGAATCAAGATTGTTGGTAATAATCTTTACTTAATTAGAGGCCTGCTTAAGGTCTCGTAATTCCAAGGAATCTCATCATCATCAAGCCGGCATTGTGACTTTGTGGTGTGTGTGTATGTGAAAGTGGAAAAGAAAAGATTTGCTGTCCAACTTTTTGTTATCCTTCGATTTGCCGCTTTTTTTTGACCTCTGAACTGAAACGTGCTCACTTACAACTTGTTAGTGGCTTTGATATGTTGTGATCTATGGTTGATTGTATTTTGTTTGTGTGTTAGTTTGTTGTACATCTGATCCAGAGTGTGAACGAGAAGGGGTTATACTTTTCTCATCCATGTAAACGATATTGAGAGTAGCCGATTAGCGTGTTAATAATAATTGTTTAGGGAGATAGATTTTTTTTGTACCTTTCGATTGTCGTGAAACAATGTCCTATCCTGAAGATGATTGGGGTCCAACTACGACCTATTCCAGTGGATCAGCTGAGCCACAAGGTAAGGAGAAGAAAATGTCTAAAATTTTTTATGCTCAAAATATGCACACCCAAATCATTGGCGATTGTTTTCGTTTGGAAAAGCTTTACTTGGATGATTTATGGTTCATTTTTATCTTTCTTCAATCTTTTCCAGCTTACTCATCGAACTCGATACCCTCTGACAATTCTGTTAATCAAAGCTGGTCTGCTGGTGGAGGAGGTGGAGGTGGCTCCGGAATTTTTCGACTCAATGTACGATCTCAATTGACGGTGGAAAAGCTTCCGGGAGATACACCACTTGAAACTATTCGTAGTA
Organism: Brevipalpus yothersi; assembly: GCA_003956705.1. Lineage (NCBI taxonomy): Eukaryota > Metazoa > Arthropoda > Arachnida > Trombidiformes > Tenuipalpidae > Brevipalpus > Brevipalpus yothersi. The sequence goes on from QZCP01000068.1 coordinate 53,081, forward strand.
TTTTCGGACGATATGGTCGAATATCACGGGTAGTCTGTGACTATAAGATAAGTGAAGATCGATTAATGGTTTGGATTGACTATGAAGATCCAGCTCATGCAACTGTAAGTGTTTCGTTCGCATTTACCCTAATCTTATTCAGCAAAACCTTTTTCCTCTTTAGGTTGCCCTTCGAGAAAATGGTAAAAAAATACATCGAAACACCATCACTGTTCAAAAGAACACGAATGCTTCCGATGATGGTGGTGGTTTCACGGCTAGGAAACCTCGTAAAGAAAGTTTTGGCCAAGGATCCGGATGGTCTCGTGAGCCAAGAGGCGGTGGTGGAGGTGGTAAGTTCATCGTTTTATTTGAACATCTCTACTTGGGTTATTATCATATCACTCAAGAATCTTAAAACTTCTCGGAGAGAATCTGAACCTTAATCTGAATCTCTACAAAATCAAACCTTGATTGCGAAGTCGTGATCATTGATCTTGATTTAAACTCGGAGGATCAAATGAAAAAGGATTCGCCACATTGTCCTAGCATTATGAATCAGCCTAATGTCACGGCCTTCATCGATAAGCTCAACTCATTTAACCAAATCTTTTGCATCCATCTTGAATTCAGGTTCCAATAATAATAGCTTTGCTGATACCTCTGGTACTGGAGGGGCAAGTGGAGGAGGTGGAGGAGATGATAGCTGGAATACTCCCAGTTGGGATAGTGGTGGAGATAATTCTTTTGGAAACTCAGACTCTTTCAGAGGCGAGAGAAGAGGTCGAGGCGGATTCCGAGGTGAACGGAGAGGGGGTCGTGGAGATCGTGGTAGAGGTCGAGGGTAAGTTGTTCTCTCTTGTTTAATTGAATTAGTATCTCTTTTATGATGTTGAAAAATGCTAACTTTGAAGTATGATTTCGAGGAAAATTGTTGTAATTTTCTGATGCGAAAGAAAAGCAAGGGCCATCTGAGAAAAAATCCTGTTAGATTTATTATTACATTTTAGCATTATTTTCACGAGAAATTTTCTTTATCATTTTCAGGAACCGCTATCAGCCGTATGATAAAGGTGACAGTTCCTTCGGTGGGTCATCATCGGTTGATTGGGATACTCTTGTTGGCAATCAAGATCCCAAGAGCTCAACTTCGGATCAAACTGAAAATAATTTTACTCAAGTTGACTCTGATTGGGGTTGATCTCATTCCATGCTTGTACATTCAAGACTTCTTATCGAGAATTCATTTCTCATTGAACGGCTCTAAGTCTCAAAATTTCGCTGTTTTTTCATCCTCACCAATGATTCACAATTTTGATTTATGTGTTTGATTTATTCACACTCATATTTTTCTTGAATTAACGTTTGCTCTTTACTGTTGATCCTACAAGAAACAAGCATCATCTTAATTTTTAAACAATGCTTCTCAAATAATTTATTATGTTTCTAATATTACGAGGTTTTATGAATCGATGAGGATCTCACATGATTAGACTCTCGAAAAATGAGTCTGATGATTAGTTTTGCAGAGAATCTTATTGCCATCAGGCTATTCTTTTTGTGCGGAATTCATCTTTCCCAGCTGAACCAAGCTCAACCCTCAGAATCGATCAGAAAATATCTCACAAGTGAGATTCATATTATTTAATCTGACCCTATTGCAGCTACATGCATCATGATAGTCATCTGCTAAATCAAGTGAATGGTCAAATCTGAGCTCAAGTTGATTCTCAATCCTGAACTGGGATAGTTTTAACTAACGATAATAAGCTTATTTTCAATGAATTCACATTGCATAGTACTTAATGTTAAATCGTATCAGATCACTCATCTCAAAGGTCTAAATCTAAATCGAAGAAACGGAAGTTCTTATTCTCTTTAGTTCATTAGAACTTTCGAAAAGTTTTAAGAGCGCGTTTTAAGAAATGAAATAAAAGTGAGCTCAATAAACGATCGACGCTGTTTAAACTCGCCGGTTGTGTCGCATAGACAGTAGCGCTATCAGTTTGAGTACATTTTCCGGTTTCATGAGTTCATTTTGTGCAGCCTTTTGGGCTACTAACTTTAATTGTTTTGTTAATTGTTTTAAGTTGATAAAATAATAATTTGGTAATTGTTAGACAATTGATTGGATGGTTGCCATCCCATATGTACCATCTATTACCCTCCTTGACGTCTACTGTAACTGAAACAAAATGAGTAAGTATTGTTTCCTTTTGGATGATGTTTTATACCGATTTTAGTGTTTCACTGGGAGCCATCTTTGTTTTGGCTATCCACGCTTCATCCAGCATTTATTATGAGAACATTTTCTACTACTGTCTAATTTTTTAGTGTTATTTGATTTGTTTTTTGACTACCAGACAACGAGATGGCCAATGGCTTCCTCTCTGAGGAAGAGCTCAGGGAAAAGTCACGCAAATGGCAGCAATTACAATCAAAAAGGTACGCTGATAAGCGTAAATTTGGTTTTCAGGATGCCCAAAAGGAGGAAATGCCACCCGAACATGTTCGGAAAATTATTCGAGATCATGGTGATATGACTAGTAAAAAATATAGGCATGACAAGAGAGTGTATCTTGGTGCACTGAAATATATGCCTCACGCTGTCCTCAAGCTATTGGAAAATATGCCCATGCCGTGGGAACAAATTAGAGAAGTGAAAGTATTGTATCATATCACTGGTGCCATTACTTTTGTGGACGAGATTCCTCGAGTGATTGAGCCCGTCTATATTGCTCAATGGGGTACCATGTGGGTGATGATGAGAAGAGAAAAACGTGACCGTAGGCATTTCAAGCGAATGAGATTTCCACCTTTTGATGATGAAGAGCCACCTTTAGATTATGCTGACAATGTTCTTGATGTTGATCCATTGGAGGCTATTCGGATGGATATGGATCCTGAGGATGATGCCGCGGTTTATAAATGGTTCTATGACCACAGGCCTTTGGCAGACACAAAGCATGTGAATGGGCCATCTTACAAAAAGTGGAATCTGAGCTTACCTCAGCTAGCGAGTTTGTACAAATTAGCCAACCAATTGATCACCGACTTGCTCGATGACAACTATTTCTACCTTTTTGACTTGAGATCATTTTTCACGGCCAAAGCATTGAATATGTCTATACCCGGTGGGCCTAAATTTGAACCTCTCATCAAAGACATCAATCCTGCTGATGAGGATTGGAATGAATTCAACGATATCAACAAGATCATCATTCGTCAACCCATCAGAACAGAGTATCGAATCGCTTTCCCATATTTGTATAATAATCTCCAGCAGCTCACAAATTATGTTCATCTATCATGGTGAGTTCTATTGAATTTTTTGAATTTCATTAGCTTTTCTTCTGTATACCACCTCATTCACTTGAACTTTAGACTAGACTTTCTAGTTCTATCACAAATGATTTGGTAGATTAAGCAAGGGGTTGCGTATCGGCTCGTGAACAAAGATTGATCACTATGTCGCTGAGTCCTCTAACATTTCTTTTTTTTCTCGTATCTTTTTTCATCCATCAGGTATCATACACCAAACGTGGTATTCATAAAAACCGAGGATCCTGATCTACCAGCTTTTTATTTTGATCCTTTGATCAATCCAATATCTCTCAGTCGCAACACTCAAAGAACCATCGAACCACTTCCAGATGATGATAAGTGCAAAGATGGCGAAGGTTTTACACTTCCAGAATCTTTTGTACCTTACATGAAAAGTTTCCCTCTTTACACCGACAATACGGCTAATGGAATCTCATTGCTGTGGGCTCCTCGACCATTTTGTTTGAGGTCAGGTAGAACGAGGAGAGCTATTGATGTACCATTGGTAAAATCTTGGTACCTTGAACACTGTCCTCCTGGTATGCCAGTGAAAGTTCGTGTGTCTTATCAAAAACTGTTGAAATATTTTGTGTTGAATGCGCTGAAGCATCGGCATCCGAAACCTCAGAAGAAGAGATATCTTTTCCGATCATTCAAAGCCACCAAATTCTTCCAATCCACCACAATAGATTGGGTTGAGGCAGGTCTCCAAGTCTGTAGGCAAGGTTACAACATGCTCAACCTTTTGATTCACAGAAAGAACCTTAATTACCTGCATCTTGACTACAATTTCAATCTGAAACCTGTAAAAACTTTGACAACCAAAGAGCGAAAGAAATCAAGATTTGGTAACGCTTTCCATCTTTGTCGTGAAATTCTTCGTCTCACCAAGCTTGTCGTGGACAGTCATGTCCAATATCGACTCAACAACATCGACGCATTCCAATTAGCTGATGGTTTGCAATACATATTCTCTCATGTTGGCCAACTTACTGGGATGTATAGATACAAGTACAAACTTATGCGTCAGATTCGAATGTGTAAAGATCTCAAGCATCTCATTTACTACCGTTTCAATACAGGTAGTGTGGGTAAAGGTCCAGGATGTGGTTTTTGGGCTCCTGGTTGGAGGGTCTGGCTATTCTTCATGAGAGGTATCACCCCTCTTCTGGAAAGATGGCTGGGTAATCTTCTATCTCGACAATTCGAAGGTAGACATTCCAAAGGAATTGCCAAGACGGTAACCAAGCAAAGAGTTGAAAGTCATTTTGATCTCGAGCTCAGAGCATCTGTAATGCACGATATCTTAGATATGATGCCAGAAGGAATTAAGCAAAACAAAGCTAAAACGATTCTTCATCATTTGAGTGAGGCCTGGAGATGTTGGAAGGCCAACATCCCATGGAAAGTTCCTGGTCTCCCTATTCCAATCGAAAATATGATTCTAAGATATGTCAAGATGAAAGCTGATTGGTGGACTAATACAGCTCACTACAATAGGGAAAGAATTCGAAGAGGTGCAACAGTAGATAAGACTGTTTGTAAGAAAAACCTTGGTCGCTTAACAAGATTATATCTCAAAGCAGAGCAAGAACGTCAACACAATTACCTTAAAGATGGTCCCTATGTGAGTGCCGAAGAAGCAGTGGCCATCTACACCACAACTGTTCATTGGTTAGAAAGTAGAAGATTCTCTCCAATTCCTTTCCCACCACTATCTTATAAGCACGACACAAAGTTGCTGATTCTGGCTCTCGAAAGGCTTAAGGAAGCTTACAGTGTCAAATCTCGTCTCAATCAGTCTCAAAGAGAGGAGCTTGGTCTCATTGAACAAGCATATGATAATCCTCATGAAGCACTTTCTCGAATCAAGAGACATCTCCTAACTCAGAGAGCTTTCAAGGAAGTCAGCATAGAGTTTATGGATTTATACTCTCACCTGATACCAGTCTATGAGGTAGAACCACTGGAAAAAATTACGGATGCATATCTTGACCAATATTTGTGGTACGAGGCTGATAAGCGACGACTCTTCCCTCCATGGATCAAACCTGCAGACTCAGAGCCTCCTCCATTGCTCGTATACAAGTGGTGTCAAGGTATCAACAATCTTCATAATGTGTGGGACACGAGTGAAGGAGAGTGCAACGTTCTCCTAGAATCTAAGTTTGAAAAGCTTTACGAAAAGATTGATCTCACCTTGCTCAACAGACTTCTACGATTGATTGTTGACCACAACATTGCCGACTATATGACTTCTAAGAACAATATCATAATCAATTACAAAGACATGAACCATATGAATTCTCATGGAATCATTCGAGGCCTTCAATTTGCATCTTTTATCGTTCAGTATTATGGATTGATATTGGATCTTCTTGTCTTGGGTCTTCAGCGAGGTAGTGAAATGGCTGGATCTCCTTCAATTCCCAATGATTTTTTGCAGTTCCAAGATGTGAGCACGGAAGAAGCTCATCCTATCCGTCTTTATTGTCGTTACATCGACCGTATCCATATATTTTTCCGATTCAACGCTGAAGAAGCTCGAGATCTCATTCAACGGTATTTGACTGAACATCCTGATCCCAATAATGAGAATATCGTTGGTTATAATAACAAGAAATGCTGGCCCCGAGATGCCAGAATGCGTCTGATGAAGCACGATGTAAACTTGGGTCGTGCAGTCTTTTGGGACATCAAGAATCGTCTCCCCCGATCATTGACGACTGTTGATTGGGAGAACAGTTTTGTCTGCGTATACAGCAAAGATAATCCAAATCTTCTCTTCAACATGTCAGGCTTTGAGTGTCGGATCTTACCAAAATGTCGCATGACTCAGGAAGAATTCGCCCATAAGGATGGTATGTGGAATCTACAGAATGAAGTTACAAAAGAGCGAACGGCACAATGTTTCCTACGTGTTGATGACGAGTCTATGCAGCGTTTCCACAATCGAGTCCGTCAAATCTTGATGGCATCTGGATCCACAACTTTCACAAAAATTGTAAATAAGTGGAATACTGCACTAATTGGCCTCATGACTTATTTCCGTGAGGCTGTAGTAAATACTCAGGAGTTGTTGGATCTACTCGTTAAGTGTGAGAACAAGATTCAAACTCGTATCAAAATTGGACTCAACTCTAAAATGCCTAGTCGTTTCCCACCGGTCGTTTTTTACACCCCAAAAGAACTGGGTGGGCTTGGTATGCTCTCCATGGGACATGTTCTCATTCCACAAAGTGATTTACGTTGGTCCAAGCAAACTGATGTTGGAATTACTCATTTTCGTTCTGGAATGAGTCATGACGAAGATCAGGTCATTCCTAATCTTTATCGATATATTCAGCCCTGGGAAACGGAGTTCATCGATTCACAGCGAGTGTGGGCTGAGTATGCTCTCAAACGCCAGGAAGCTCTAGCACAAAACCGAAGACTTACTCTAGAAGATCTTGAGGACAGTTGGGATAGAGGAATACCTCGTATCAATACCCTCTTCCAAAAAGACCGACATACTCTTGCCTATGATAAGGGCTGGAGAGTGAGGACCGATTTCAAGCAGTATCAAGTTCTAAAGCAAAATCCTTTCTGGTGGACTCATCAAAGACACGATGGTAAACTCTGGAATCTGAATAATTATCGAACTGACATGATTCAGGCTCTCGGTGGAGTAGAGGGAATCCTTGAACACACACTCTTCAAAGGAACTTACTTCCCAACATGGGAAGGATTATTCTGGGAAAAAGCTAGTGGGTTCGAAGAGTCAATGAAATACAAGAAACTGACTAATGCCCAGAGATCCGGTCTGAATCAGATTCCAAATCGTCGATTCACTCTCTGGTGGTCTCCAACAATCAATCGTGCCAATGTTTATGTCGGTTTCCAAGTTCAACTTGACTTGACTGGCATATTCATGCACGGAAAAATTCCTACTCTCAAAATCTCGCTGATTCAAATATTCAGAGCCCATTTATGGCAGAAGATTCACGAAAGCATTGTTATGGATCTCTGTCAAGTTTTCGATCAAGAACTAGATGCGCTTGAAATCGAGACAGTGCAAAAAGAAACAATTCATCCTCGTAAATCATACAAAATGAACAGTTCTTGTGCTGATATTCTTCTTTTCGCCACTTTCAAATGGACAATCTCTCGACCATCTCTGCTTGCCGATAGTGATGAGAGAGACACAACTGATGGTACAACTTCTCAAAAGTATTGGATTGATGTTCAATTGCGTTGGGGAGATTATGATTCCCACGATGTTGAGCGTTATGCTAGGGCCAAGTTCCTCGACTACACACAGGACAATATGAGTATATATCCTTCACCGACGGGTGTCCTGATTGCTATTGATCTCGCATACAACTTGCATTCTGCTTTTGGCAATTGGTTCCCAGGATGTAAGAAATTGATTCAACAAGCGATGACAAAAATAATGAAAGCTAATCCTGCTCTCTACGTACTCCGAGAGCGTATTCGTAAAGGCTTACAACTATACTCATCAGAGCCCACTGAGCCTTACCTTTCCTCTCAAAACTATGGTGAACTATTTTCCAATCAGATCATTTGGTTTGTTGATGACACCAATGTATATCGAGTCACCATCCACAAAACATTTGAAGGTAATTTGACTACAAAGCCTATCAACGGGGCCATCTTCATCTTCAATCCAAGAACCGGACAACTTTTCCTCAAAATTATTCACACCAGTGTCTGGGCGGGTCAGAAGCGTTTGGGACAGCTTGCCAAGTGGAAAACAGCAGAAGAAGTTGCTGCCTTGATCAGATCCCTACCCGTTGAAGAACAGCCAAAGCAAATCATTGTCACCAGAAAGGGTATGCTAGACCCTCTCGAGGTTAGTATTCTCCATGAAATTTTTCTCTATTCTTGGCTGAACGTCCAAGCAGATATTCCCAGTATTCAGAATATATGTATTTTCCGTCGGCCAATAGCAAAAGTCGTTTTCCGGAATGTCGTGGAAAATATTCTCGATCATTTTTGACCAACTCGACTAACATTTGCTTTTTCCCCTCCTCTAGGTGCATCTTCTCGATTTTCCAAACATTGTGATCAAAGGAAGTGAACTTCAGCTACCATTCCAAGCTTGTCTTAAAGTTGAACAATTTGGTGATCTCATTCTAAAAGCCACTGAGCCTCAGATGGTCCTCTTCAATCTTTATGATGACTGGCTCAAGACCATATCATCTTATACAGCCTTCTCTCGTCTCATCTTGATCTTGAGAGCTCTTCATGTAAATAATGAGCGAACAAAAGTAGTTCTCAAGCCTGACAAAACAACTATCACAGAACCTCATCACATCTGGCCAACATTGACCGACGAAGAGTGGATAAATGTGGAAGTTGCATTGAAAGATCTCATACTTGCAGATTATGGCAAAAAGAACAATGTAAATGTCGCATCATTGACTCAATCAGAAATTCGAGATATTATTTTAGGTATGGAAATATCCGCTCCATCAGCTCAGAGACAACAAATTGCAGAAATTGAGAAACAAACTAAAGAACAGTCTCAATTGACTGCAACAACGACTCGTACTGTGAATAAGCATGGTGATGAAATAATCACATCTACAACGAGTAATTACGAGTCAACAACGTTTGCTAGTCAAACTGAATGGAGAGTCAGAGCTATTTCTGCTACCAACCTCCACCTCCGAACAAAACAGATTTATGTCTCGTCCGATGATGTGAAAGAGACTGGTTTCACTTATATACTACCCAAAAATGTCTTGAAAACTTTCATCGTTATATCAGACCTACGCACGCAGATCGCTGGCTACCTTTATGGTAGAAGTCCACCTGACAATCCTCAAGTGAAAGAGATTCATTGCATCGTGATGCCTCCACAATATGGCTCTCATCAACTCGTTCATTTGCCCAACGCTCTGCCCACACATGAAGTTTTGAAAGGAATGGAGCCGCTCGGCTGGATTCACACTCAACCAAATGAATTGCCACAACTATCTCCTCAAGATATTACTACTCATGCTAAAATTATGGCTGATAATCCAATCTGGGACGCTGATAAAACCGTCGTGATCACCTGCAGTTTCACTCCTGGTTCATGCTCTCTGACTGCTTACAAACTCACTCCTACCGGCTATGAATGGGGTCGTTCTAATACTGACCGGATTAGTAATAATCCTAAAGGATATTTGCCTTCTCATTATGAAAAAGTTCAGATGCTGCTTTCGGAACGTTTTCAGGGATTTTTTATGGTCCCAGCTCAAGGTTCATGGAATTATAACTTCATAGGTAAGTTTTAAAGCTTTGTTTTTATGCTCAGCCCTACTTTCGCATGAGATATTTCTTAATTATGGCTTGATCATTGAGCGTCAATCTTATTCTGATTGGGGCTTTCCATTCACGAGCCAATATTAAGGACTGGAGCCTCATAGTGCTATCATCGGTCGTTCACTATGCCGATGTCAGTCTCCATGGTTTCCCACAATTGTTCTTGGTCACTAATTGTTCTAATCTCTTTATTCCTTTCTCTACTCTAGGTGTAAGTCATAGTGCTACAATGAAGTATGATGTAAAGTTTGGTCGCCCAAAGTCATTTTATCACGAAGTACATAGGACAAATCATTTCCTCAAATTCAGCGCATTAGAAGAATACGATAACAATGGAGTTGAACACGAAAATCTATTTGCTTAAGCTGTGAATTTTGTAAATACATTTATACACACATAAATTTTATGATTGCTCCCGCAAAACTTTGTCATCTTCATAGAATCGCTTGAATCAGACCGAAGTGAGTTTGCTTTGATTGCTCTGATTGCTCTGTCTGTGGAATAACAATTTTTTCACAGCAGGCTAATTCACACAAATTCGAGAAAAATTAATCATTCAACATCTTAGAACTTTCATCCTTTCAGAGGTCGAGCATGTGACATTAACTCGAAGCGCCTTGTGAGGTGCAAAACTAAATTGGTAAATGATAGAAATGAATTGGGAAAAATTGAGTTGATGTAAGTGCGAGAGCTAATAGAAAGCAATATTCATCAAGTGCTAGATTTGGCTTATCTAAAAATGCTTCAATCCCTCACATTTGTCCACAACCTCTTCTTTCGATGGTACGATGTCTGACCTGGATACCCAGATTTTTACTCTTTCTCTCTCTCTCTCTCTCTCTAACAAAGAATAGTTTACTCTTTACTAACGAGTTTCGATGAGGATGCCGAGCATGTTTACCGCTCCCCATGCTTCTTCTCTCTCCTCATCAGCGAGGAGAGCGAAATCGATCTTGGACAGTTTGTGATCATCATCAATGAATTGTGCACATTTTCCTCAATGAACGTAAGGCTGATAAGCGAAATGAAATGTGCAAAATTGCACTCTTCCATTGGCCAAGGTGAAACATCTTCGAGCTGAAAGGGGGAGGTAAGAACATTCTCGAAACAACAACAACAACATTGGCGAGGGGGAAATGCTCTTGGGCTTCGATTCGCAATCGCAATGATATTACAAGCTATAGCAACTGCTATCTGCAGAGTTCTTCTATTGGTCATATTGACTCATGTGGAAAAAGAGAGAAGCATTCTTCTGTGACTACACTTTTTGATGCTAATCCCAGATGACTTACTGATTCATTGGCAAAGCTTGTCAGTTGAAAGACATGAAATTTTCTCTCACATTGGACTGAAAACTTTTAAAAGGATCGATAATTCAAAAAAATAGAGTGAAGAGGTTCTCATGATATAAATCTGATTCTAGCTCATTCAATTGTGATACTAAAACATACAACAGATATCAGCTTATGTTGGTCACTATTATTCTTTGAAGCAACGAATCTGACTTACAACACCAATTGGTTATGGTGGCTAACTAATGGATCGACCGAGATGAAGACAAGTTATTAAATAGAGCATCGAATCGAATTCATCGACAGACTATCATTCATCTTATCAGAGGAAATAATCAGCTGATAACTTCTTTGTATCTACTTTTCTTCCTCTCTCGATAAAATTCTCAACATTTGTGATACATTGATATAATGGCCTTGGCAATTCCTCTCGAAACTTTTCACCCAGAGAGATGATCGACCCACATGCTTTAACCAGCATTGATGAAGATTAATTGAGAGAAAACAAAGAAAGATGACGTGTAATTGAGTTAAAACATGCTCTTTATTAAGAAAGTACCCGCTTTATATATTTTCTCATGCAACGAGATCAACTTTTTCGACAGTGAATTTCTTCTTATTTGACTTGTTGTTGGCCAGACCACACGATTGTTGAGATTTATTGCTGATGAAAGCCTGGCCACTATTGTTACCGGTAGTTTCACTGTCATAGCCGGAATCCTGCCGACTTCGAATTTTTTTCTCCTCTTTGGGATCCATTTCTTGATCGGATAGACCATCAAGTTTCTCAACGGTTTCATCCAGGCGCAAACTTAGTCTTGAACCGATCATATATTGATTTCCATTTTGGAACTTTTTGTTACCAACATTATTGTTGTTTGCTTGACGAAAATTTCGTCGGCGATTACGTTTGGCTCTTGTTTTACTCAAAATAGCTGAATTCTGAAAAAATGTTGTCTTTGAGACTGCACTGTTGAAGTGGACACACTTCTTGGGCTTTTGACTTTCGTCCGGAGAATCGGACGATAAGGATAAACAATCCAGTGAATTGGAGAGATCATTGTCATTATCGACATCACATTCATCGTCTGCATGAGATTCGGAGAAGGCTCGACGTTGCCATCCTCTTGGATATTTCAATATCCCTCGACGAAATGAGCTACCATCATCGGATGACATTGATGAAGAACGAGGCTTGTTTGTCAACGATTCGATGGCTGCCTTTCCTCGACGTACTTTTATCACAGAATGGTTCACTTTACGATTGTTTTCCATCTTAATCACACGCTATAGAAATTGATAGTACATTGATTGTAGAAAAAAAGAGAGAAGAAGAAGGAAAAGTATTTGATGAGAAAAAAAAATCAAGCTAACGTTGCTTAAACACAAGGATATTTCAACACATACAAGATCATCCTTTTTAATACACTCTTTATTGCTGCTGTATCAACGAAGTGTTTGAAAAGCAACTCTCTCCAATATATATATGTATGTGTGCAGCTCGCTAACAGTTTTGCCACTTAATCATGGCCGTCACATGAGACAAACAGAGAGAAAAAGAGAGAGAGAGAGTCAGCACCTCCATGCTGACTATGGCAAATAACCACAATTTTTTCCTCTGTTTTTCTCTTTCGAGGTTAGCCAATTGGGTGCTGATATTGAAGGATGGACAGGTATGGGAAGTGAAATTGGTATGTTTCAAAAAGAGAGAAAGACACTCACCTCACAGCATGTCGGATCATCGTAATCCAACCAGACAGTTAAACGATGCTTTGCGTACAGGTAATCACTAAATAATCTCGTAATACGTCCATAACGGCCGAAAATGTTTCGAAGAGTATCAATACTTGTCACAGGTGACAAATTTTCAATGACCAGATGAGTTATGAGATCCAGATCATCATTAGACTCATCAGGAATCGGTGACTTGGGAGCATCCACAAGAATATCGATTTTCGTGTTGCTGGTATTGTTCGTGACATCGGTTGGGATCTCGTTGTTATTGGAATCATTTTTCATGGTGGTGGACAGTGTAGATGGTGTACAGATGATGGTGGTCAGGTTATCTGAGTTGGCAACTGTATCAGCACTTGTAGGCGATTGATGATGAGAAGGAGACGGCGAAGAAGAAGAAGAAGAAGAAGAAGAAGAAGAAGAAGAAGAAGAGGTGTTGCAGACCGATTCAGAATCAGAACCGGCAACACCGGATTGAGAACCAGAATTCGATGTTGCTGTAGTTGATGATGATGGCGATAATGCAGTGCTGTTGTTTGCTTCATTCTTTTTCTTCTCTTTGTTTTTGCCGTTAATTTTGCATGACTGACTGTGAGGTGACTCCGGATGGGTTGATAAGGTATTGTTTTTTTCAACAGCAAATTGAATATCAGATGAGGAGGCTAGCCAGCAAGGACAGAAGAGAGAGAAAATTGCATTCATAAGTTAAACGATATTATTTATATGTTTCTACTACACTTGTAAAAGGAGCAAAAAAGTAGAGAGAGAGAGAGAGAGAGATTGAAAGCAAAGTAATTTATAAGGTTTGATAAATGGCAATTTGAGACTAGCAAATAAAACTTGAGTAGTTAGAACAATTTTAAGATGGAATGCAAAATTGTTCAAAAATAAGTTTCAATTAAATTTTTTTCCCTAAATTCCAGATCATCGAAGCGAACCAGAAAAGAATGAAAACCGAAATACTGGTAATATAATGGAGTGGCGGACGTGCACACACACACACACACACATACTTTGAGAATGATGTGATATCATGTTTACTAACCTGGTTCAGTAGAATTTTGACAAGAAGAAACAGAATCCAACATTGTGTTGACAAGTTTTTCGACGGTGGTTTCGGAGTTCCAAGAAGGTAATTTGCAAAAGCTTGACAAAAATTAAATTGATGATTATTCGATTTAAATTCAGTAATAATCTTGACGTTCTAAGCTCGCTGAGTTTCACAGCCAAACTGAACTTCAGTTACTGAAGCTCAGACAAAGCTCTCTCTCTCTCACAAACACACCATTCGAGGGAGCGTATTTTTCTCATTTTGTATCACTTTTTTCCCTCTTTTTCCCCCAAAATATCATCGTAAACAAGTCTCTCTTTCTCTCTTTCTCCCTTTAATTCTTTCTCTCTTTCTCTTCTCTCTCTTTTTTCCTCTCTCTCTTTCTCTTTCTCTTTGTTTCCTTTATGCTCTACCATGCTTACACCTCACATTCTCTCTCTCTTTCTCTCTCTTTCTCTCTCTATTGCAAACAAAGTAACAGATCTACTACTAAAAGACCTACACTTTACTCGATTGGCTTGGGCCAAGCTTGCGTGGTACTAAAATTTTTGTTGCCAGGCATAGCTTTTCGCTTAGCTTTTCTCATCAATTTTTTCTGGGGATAACAACTCTCTCTCTCTTTCTTTCTCTCTCTCTCTTTCTTTCTTTCTCTGTGTCTTGTAGGCTAGCAAGGCTCTCTGAAATTATGGCTATTCATCTCTCCACATCTCTCTACACTTCTCTCCAAGTCTTCTAAATCGGGGCTAAGGAGGTTTGTGTGAAGGTCTTTTTTTCGATGCTGGTAAGTAGAGAGAAAAAAATAGGAGCATGTTTTCGTGGCCTGGGAAAAAATGATGAGGCCCTATTACTTACATAGATGACCTAGAGCGAACTGAATTTTTCGGTCCAGACGATTTGGCCTTCTTTACGGTCTCTATCAAGCAGGACAAAATCATGGCATGTCTTGTGGTAAGAGCGACAGAAAAGAAGAAAATGATTCGTGTTTAAATCGCTGGGTAAAGAATGGGAATTAAATTTTCCTTCTTCTATTCACTTGTCCAGTATGTTGATTGGTTGATTAAGTAACGTTAATGAGGAACGTTATCTTTCATTGAATGGAGGTGAACATCATCGTCAACTCTTACTGATATGTGTATGAGCTGGAAAGAGAGCAAAAAAAGGAGGCATTGATTCATATTTCAAGGCTCTCAATTAACTTGATGAGCTCAATACACTTTCAATCAGAAAAATAATGCTCCTCTTTTTTATGATAAACAAAAATATGATCATCAATGGATAAGCAATTTTTTCGAGCGCAAATCAATATCAAATTTTTTTGGTGCAATCAGCATTTTTTAATGAATTAGCTGAAGATGTGATTTTTGACACCAAAATGATTGAATTGATTATTTTAAGATTTTTGCGTTGAACATCAACTTTAAGCGATCAATGAACACCTTTAATGATCTGATTTTTCTTTCTTTCTAACCTGATTAGTTAAACATATTACTAAGATTCTTTTGAGCAAGAATAAGATGGAGAGCCGAAATGAAGAAAAAATAATTCATAAAATAATTGGAAACATATAAGAGAAATTTTTTCTTCAAGTTGAATTGTTTTCTTCTCTGTTTGTGAAAAAAATTCCATACAGCCTAAGAAGAATCATTGTAGAGGTGTTAAAGTTTTTATGGGATACATTGTAACCTATCAAAATGAATTTGCAAAACCTACAAAGAATTTTTACTTTTCAGGTCAAAGTACAGTGTATTAGCCGTCTGATGAAATTCTTCTTCCAAACGATTTTTATTCCGTTATGATCATCTGAATAGGTATGAGAAGGCATACTTCCATGAAATTTCAGTCCATCAGAATATCCTCCAAACTCCCATATTTCAACATTACCCATCAACAATACGAAATGAGAGGATGTTGCCCATTAGCTTAATACTTAACCCCATCCTTGCTGAACAGGGGCCGATTGGCCCCATCCTGAGACAGGTGACATAGTTTCCACATTCTGTTCTTCCACAATAACGTACATTTGTTGTTGCTGGTGACAAAAGAACAGAGATATTGTTTTTACTTCCAGATTTTCGGAAAACTTTTCCAATTCAAACCTGATCACTTGATCCCCATCCTTTACTTTGAGCTACAGGTTGACTGACACAGGTTGGCACTTGAAGGGAGAGAAAGAGTAATTCAGTGAATAAAAAGTTTGGTCGCAGCAATTTTTGAAAATTTAGATTGGTATAAAACAATAAATACCTGCTATTTGAGGTGCAGGTGCTGAACAGCCACAACTAGAAACAGGCGCTGGAGCGGTCTAAGAAAAAATTATCGAAAAGAATGCTCAATATAACTGAATATAAATACAAGTTCGAATAGATTTGGAATAATTTCGAAGAAATAAAATTCACCTGACATCCACAAGAACTTTGAGGTGCTGCTGTGGGACATCCTGATGATCCCCAGCCTGATGATGTCTGCTGGGCAGCTGAATTACATCCACAGGAAGAAGTTGGAAGTCGCCTGATTCGTCGAACTTTTCTCTGGGGTTGAGCTTTTTGAGATGAATCTGGGTGTAAATTAAATCATTGATTACAGAGTGGTCATGATAGGAAGTTCATGAAGCCACCGATCAGAACATAGACATTATTAGATTTAACTGTTGACTGTTCTTACCTTGGACAATGCGGACAGGAACCGCTATTCCTGATCCACAGGAGGAACATCCTGATCTGGCTGATCTGGAGCCTCTTGAGAAGAGAAGTCCGTGTATAATGTTCAAAATGCAAACTGTCACTATCAGAACATAAGATACTCGTACACATTTGATCATTTTATCATTATTAAGGCTTTTAGAGACTCAGAACTGAGCAGTGATGGAAACATGGGTTTTCGAATAGATTGGACGAAACAAGAAGTAGAAAGTTTGCCTCTCTCAACAATTACAGAAAGTGAACATGATGAGATTTTTAGGGAGAATACAGATGGGATCATTGACCACCTCAATTGATCAATTGAGAAAGATATATGCATTCAAGACTATTTTTGTGCTGAAAAAAAATCATGATGCAGATGGCTTGAAATTAATAAAAGGTATGTAAATGTTTCATCATCTGTAATGAGGGTTTCACCTTTTGATAATCATTCGAATTCGAGATAATTATAAGTAAGTCTGTTAAGTGCGTTACAATAGTGTAATATTACTTCTTTGATGGAAATCACTCTGAAATCTACACCAATCAGCTCAAGTGTGAACTAGTGAATCATTTGAGCTTGAAGGTTTATTGTACTATCTTGTGGCTATCATCATGTATTACACAAGTGAGCAATTTTGGAGTCATCTTGAGATTTTCGAGACTTTCATAGATTTAACTGTGAGGATGGAAAAAATAATTTTTTGTAAATAAATTTTTAATAGATTGGAACATAATCCATAGAGAACCATCAGAGAATATTCACATATTTACATCATTTCTGGTAAGAGTAGAGAGACAATTCTTGAATTTACAGATCACGTGCAGAGTTGTTCAATGCGAGATTCACAATTCATCTTTGGAGTTAATTGACTGTTTCAAGAGATCATTGGCAAAAAATCGAGTTGTTTGTGCCATTTGGTAAGAATAAATACGAATACGAGAGGCAAAGGCACTGAATGAAGATATACAATTACCCAAAAAATAATCAGCATTTGATAGAAGATAGGCGTCAATTATAAAATGTGGATGTTCTGTGTATTCATTGATAGAAGCACCATTGGAATAAGTAGCAGTAGGAGCAATGAACCTTTGTTCGGGAAATTTAGAGCTGAGGATTCTCCACAAAGGCTTGTCATCATTGTCGGTAGAAATATATATTACACTTGAATTCTTATTTTTGTTGAGATCATTCAAAGCTTTTCTGATATCAGACACAATCTGCTCTGTAGAGTGGGTACAAATTCGATAGGGTAATTTCACTTCACCCCCTATCCTCTGAGTACACTGATCAGATGAAAAAAGTTGTGTCATATCGTTCTCTTTGAGTAGATTGCAAGCTTTCATCTGGATAGAGAAGAATTTACAAAATTACAATTCATCTTGCAGGAAAGAATTTTCTTTCTCACCCAATCTGAGCCATGGCGCATATGGATTGCGAGGTAGGGATCATCAACAAAGCCTCTGTCAATACGGAATTTTTCTACCATAGATGTAACATAACTAGAGAATTGAACATATTTCTGTAATGGAATTGCTTCTTTACTGGTGGGGAATGGTGATGGAGCTCCTGTAAAAAGAATACTGGATGTTAAGACCGATACTGGACAGAGCAAAGGCTTCAATTGTCTTACCAACAAAAGCTAGAACTTTGATATTTTTGTAAGGAGCCTTCCAATATTTTGCCTCACTAAACTGGGTCGCCAAAGGAGAATGCAAGAGTGATCTCACAAATTTGGTAACATTGAAATGATGCCAGAAAGGCTTGAATGGATTGCCTTCGAATGGATTACAATCCAGGTCACTTTCACCGCGGCCACCTCGAGCCGAGTAGCAAAGAATGAATCGCTCCTCTGTTAGAAAATAGTGGAAAAATTAAAACTTGACAAAATACAATCAGGGAAACCATTTACCTTTAGGCCAAATTGTTGGAGAATAATTGAACATAAAATTTTCCATCGTTAAAACTCGATGTTTCTCAAGAAGAGGTTCTATCCGAAAGTATTTATCAAAAGGAGTAAAATTTACATGTCTCTCATTGTATTCAATGAAAGGAGGTAGAACAAGGGTCCGATTGAGATCAATGGCAAATAATAGAGAACCAAGAAACTGTTCTGCTTGATTTCCAAATCGTCCTACCGATAAAAGATGACAAGTCAGTTAAATCAATCAAGTACAAATAGATTATCTTAACCATTGAAAACTTACCCATACAGGGACAGTAAATAATGTAACCATTCTCATCAAAAGTGAGACAATTATTTCCAATCAAAATGGCTAGAAGGAGGCCAATTATCAGTGGAGGATATCCATCCATGAACTTTCTCATCATGACTAATAAGCTCTGTGAAACTGGAAAACACAAAATTAAATTCAAAAAACTGCCAAAAAATTTTCCCAACAGCATCCACATCACATGAATTGAACCCAATTACTGCTCACCTTTCCACCTTGAACCCACTGATGACACCCGTGTCAAATTAAAATTTTGTAACGAATCATCTACATTATCTCACAAAAATCCAGTAGTTCCACCAAAATTGTATCATTAAATCAACACTGTCTAAAATAAGCCAAACATTGGACATAAACATCCGATGAACATTCACCAAAACTGTTTGGTCACATGACCTGAGTTGAAGGCGGATCTTGAGGAGAGAGATTGCATCATCTTTTTAGGTTGTGAACAATTTTGTGGAACATGTTGATCTTCTGAATCGAATAGGTTCTGATTTCGATGGTTGATACTGAGCATTACAAATTAACTTAAATTCAATTTAGAATATCCATGAACAGGTCAGCTGATTACTTAATCCTATGACTGTGTTGATTGGATTTGTGAACTTTGAGAATTATCACACACTGAGGGCGATGATATGATCGATCCTTGTTAGGCTCATCTAGTGGATGGAGCGTGATAGAGTCAAAATTTTGGTCAAAATGATAAACAACTAGCATGATGTATGCCTATGGGAAAAGATTTCATCCAAGTGTTTATGGACACTGGCTTGATAGAATTGATACATTTCCATTTTTTTCTCTTTTCATACTATTTTTCGACACAGTTCATGGGCGTTGAATGAGCGAAAAATACTCCAGAATGAGCTCAATACACTTTCAATCAGAAAAATAATGCTCCTTCTGTGTGATAAACAAAAATATGGCCATTAATGGATAAGCAATTTTTTCAAGCGCGAATCAATATTAAATTTTTTTCGTGCAATCAGCATTTTTTTAATGAATTAGCTAAAGATGTGGTTTTTGACACCAAAAAAGATTGAGTTGATTATTTTAAGATTTGAGGGTTGAATATCAATTTCAAGCGATCAATGAGCACCTTTGATGATCTGATTTCTCTTTCTTTCTAACCTGATTAGTTAAACATATCAAGATTTTTGAATTATTTTGAACTCATTTTAGGATTTCACACAGATTATCAAGAGATCTTAGAATTCATCCATTACTATTACTCTAATACTATCAAATAAGAGAAAATGATCACACAAAATTCCTAAGGAGGGAACTTTTTTTGCACATTTTTCAATGACAAAGTAAAATTTACGCGATAATCTCTTTTTTCAATTTGATGACTGTAAGTTGAATTGAAATGTGATGATAATAATCATTTCTTCCAGAAATTTCCAACCATATGAGTAGACTTACACTTTGTAATGGCAATGAATTATTCCTCTCTCTCTCTCTCTTTCTTTCTTTCTTTCTTTATTCATCGTTATTACCATTCTTCTTCGTCACCGGTACAAAGGAACTGGATTAGCACGAAACTTGTTGTCCTATCATGAATGGGAAGAGGAAAAAAGAATCAAAGAGGATAGGTTATGATAATTATTTTTGCACTAAAAACGTACCATTGATAAGCTATAATTTCAACCCCCTTCCTTCTCTCTTTCTTTCCCCTGAAGTGATATTATTACCTAGAATATTTCATTCACTCTTCTCTTGATACTGTAAATATATATAAATACAGGTATATGAATAACTGGTTAAGATAGAGTAAAAAGATTGCCAAACAAGAACGTTGCTCAATTGATCATCTTTTATCTTCTTATTTTTCTTCTCTCTTCACGTTCTTGAAATATTCATAAAAAAACTTGATATCTTGTTCAACCAGTTCATCTTCTCGTTCATCATCTTTCCATTCATCTTCACTTTTTTCTTCTCTCCTCTTCAGTCTCTCTGTGTATGTTCATCATCATACTTGAAGGGTGTGTAAACTGTTCATATCTCGATAGTTTTCAGTATCGCTCTCTGTAAACCGGTGAAATATATCAGTTAATTTTTTGTGATCATCTTTGTCATTTTCTGAATTAACACACCATGTCTGCAATCAAAAAAGTTGTCATCTTTGGATCCACAGGAAACACCGGACTCGCCACCGTTGCCAAAGCATTGGAGAAAGGTATTTGATTGAGATTATATTTCTTAAGAATTCATTAAATTTGTATTATAATCTGATCTTTATTGCCAGGATTGAGTGTGACTGCTTTTCTTCGGGATCCAGCCAAACTACCGGCTGATTGTAAAGTTGATAAAGTGGTCAAAGGAGATGTTACCAATCAAGCAGATGTTGATGAGGCGGTTAAAGATCAAGATGCGGTTATCATTGCTCTGGGAACCAGAAATGATCTATCAGCCACCACAACAATGTCCACTGGTACTCAGAACATTGTTGATTCGATGAAAAAATTTGGTGTCAATCGAATTTCATGCTGTCTTTCATGTAAGATAATCTTTGTTTACACATTGCATCAATCCAGCGTGTTCAAAGAGTTGAATCAATGATGCAGTGATTTCTCTTTTCTCTTTCTAACTTGTGTTCTCAAATCCATTTAAATAGCTTTCTTGTTCTGGGATCAAGATAAAATTCCAGCCCAAATGACCAATATTCATGAGGAACACAAGAAAATGTTGAGCATTCTGCAATCATCAGATCGTGAATGGATTGTTTTATGCCCTCCACACATTGATGGTAAGTTTGGTGTAGCAAGTTTTATTGCATTCTTCAGTCTAGAGAAACGATTCTGATTGGAATGAAATGTGCTCAAGTATCAATATGAATATCGATTTTTGTCCTCCCCTGTTGAAACATTGAAATAGGGAGTATTGATATATGATACCCGATTATTGCCTCATCAATATTACCCAATACCAATATTGAAGAGTGTTTTCAATGTGATTATTATTGAAACTTTCTTTTTTTCGATAGATAAACCTGGTCCAAAACCGTACCGTATGGAAAAAGAGAACCGTGTTGGACCAGTAATTTCCAAGTTTGATCTTGGTGATTCATTGGTATCTACTCTTCTCACTGATGAGTATTTGAAATGTCGCGTTGGACTTGGCTATTGAATAGCTACTGGGGTGATCAGTATTTAGACACTTCTTATTTCTTGAAAAAGAAAAATATGATGCAACTAAAAAGAAACACTGCGTCACATGCTCTGGCGCGTATTCCACAAAGTTTATCTACTCAACTCATCGAAAATATACTCTGACTTTTTTCAATAAAATAAATTAGTAGATTATTAATCTTTTCAATTATTCATTATTTCTTATTTAAAAAAGTTTTCTTATGATAGGGTTAGTATTTTTAGCCTTTTCTCGGTTGCTCATACAAATGTTTGCTGTCACGTCTTGTAATACAATGAAGAGCTACTTGATCAATTCTAGTAATCGATCATATGATTTTCTCCAACCATAATCTTCGATATCTTTTACCATCGATAAGAATTCGGTGCATATCAAGCAATCTTCATGATGAACGTTCCAACGATCTCCTCTCGTTTTCAAAACGCTAGATGGCGAATACTAAAGAACTTTCTCAAAATGCACGTTTGATGAATGATGAATTCTGATGCTCGATCAAAAGCCGTTATCGAAGGAGAAGTTTCGAAAAAATAACTATTCCAATTTAAGGACAGAGTCCTGTATAGAGGTGTTTCAACTCTCCCCCTCTTAAAATTCACTTTGATATCAGCAGCATACCTCGGATATTAGTCATGAATGAGTCAAAAAGGCTGTTAACTCGCTGAACTAGCATCTTCTAATTTGGATTTAGGATTTTGTGATGATTATATACCTTTGATAGAAAAAATTCTGATCCGCCCGTCCTTTAAATGATATGATTTTTTTTTCGGTAGGAACACTCCCAATGGATTGTTCATCACATGTATAAACCTTGAGATTGATTTCGATCAATGCACAGAGCTAGATCGATTCATTGAGAGGGTAATGAGGATGGGATGATATCATCATGATTTTTCTCTCGAATCTTATGAAAATTTGCATGCTCAAGCTGATTTGATAATATTCAAAATGAAAATTGAATATTTTCTGCCTTAATGAAATTTTATTTCAATCAAGTATCAATCCCTATCAGAGTAGAAGAGAGGTTAAAATTTTTGAATCATTCGGTCAGAAAATGATTTAAATAAATCAATAATTTACGAATGAGAATTGAACAGCTGATACTGTTCATTTGATTCTGATTATGAGTTTATCTCGTCGAAAAGAAGGTAAACCTTACTTCAGTGATGGAATCATTAAGAAGTAATCAATGATATTTTTTCTCTCTCTCTCCTGTATATCATCAGCATTTGAATGATAACTTATTTAAATTTTTTTTCTTCCCCAACTTCCACCACTCGACTAATCTAGCAGCCACCCATCATGGTAATTCACGCAAATTATTGATGAAATAGAGTGGCAAAAATTTTCACCAAAATGATGATGGGCAAAATGCAGACAAATTGTTCCAGAATCACATTATCCACCGGTCAAAAGGTAGCAAATTGAAGGCCAAGCTACCAGGGAAAAGATCAAAAGTAAAATCAAGAGAGAGAGAGAGAGCAGAAGATTCAACCGAATTCAGGTTACTCTTGGAATGGAGAGAAAGAGAGAGAGAGAGAGAGAGAGAGTCAACCAGCACATGATGCTCACGAGAGAGTCAGAAGAGAG
The DNA here is from genome assembly GCA_003956705.1 of Brevipalpus yothersi. Taxonomy (NCBI): domain Eukaryota; kingdom Metazoa; phylum Arthropoda; class Arachnida; order Trombidiformes; family Tenuipalpidae; genus Brevipalpus; species Brevipalpus yothersi. The sequence goes on from QZCP01000068.1 coordinate 76,426, forward strand.
AGAGAGAGAGAGAGAGAGAGCAGAAAATATTCGATTCAACTTCGTTAGCTCCACAATTTTTACAGTATCGATCTTTGACGAACGGTCGGCACATCTAATGTTTTGATATTTAAAATATTGGTTGTGTATCGATAATATATGTTCCCCCATCCGGCCAACACTTGACACTGTTTTTGGGAATATCAAGAAATTAATTTGATTTAATTGAATCTTTTCCGGGTATAAGTTGTGTTCCTTGTTCTTTTTTGGTTCGATGTCAACACTATCCTTTGAGTATTGACTGATTGATTTAATTTGGTGAAATTTTTCCTGGTACTGTAGCCATGAGAATGTCTGTGAAGTGAATTGTTTTCCTCATCTCTTTCTCTCTCTCGCTACGATTCATATCATCGAATGATGCTACCTACCTGTGGATACCCATGAATATCTGTAGATAATTTTTCGGAATACAGACAATAGTGATACGGACAAAAGACGATTGTTTGAGTGTTCCTTACTGTAACATTTTCCCTTTCAAAATCGGGATCGTGACTGTCAAGGATGGGTGAGTTTAATTTGATGATTTACAAAAACATATTAGAATCGTATCATGATTTTATGTGACTGCTCTTGAAATTCCAGACTTGACTGGCAACTTGTGTGATTCAGAATAATAATAATAATGATACCAAAATAATGATAGGTCATGTGTATGTATGATATATACTGCTGATTTTTGCGAATTTATCTTGAATCATTATGGATACACTGAATTCTCTTTTTACTTCTTCTAATGAAGCCCAAGGCAAGGCTTATGAGAGAAAGATCAAAAGTGAAAGTGATTTACTTGCACTATCAACTACAAAATATACACTTTCTGATCATGTTCAAGTAAACGGAAGAACAGATAGAAATATGACCGTGCATTGACATGAATCAAGTGATTCTCATTTACCTTATTTCTTACTGTCTCTTCCAATTAGTCATATGCCTCTGGGCATATGCTCAAGTAACCAGTAGTTCACACAAATTATTAATTCGAATGCTAATAAGGTACCAGCATGCATATGAAGCATTTAAAAGCACATAAAACTTCTCATCGAAAGTTAGCCTCATGTTGAGAATTCAAATTTTCGAGAAAGAGAGGAAAAATTTGGTTCCTGTTATTTTCGAAAAATTTTTCACCCCATTCTTGTGTCCATCTACACATCTCATTTGATATTCATTTACAATGAACAAGGTATGGTTTCGACAAAAAGTCAGATAAAAAACGGAACCAACTTTGTTGATACACACATGTGAGTTTGTGAATGGTAATAATGGCATTCAGAAGAATACATGCATGTAATATATCGATAGAACAATGGCTTTTTTTATCAGGTATCCTTCAAACTCTTCGAGATTCTTCCTGCATGATGATTTTTTCCTCCAACTAGGACTTGTGTGTATGTTCACTTTTGTTTTGCCATAGAGAGAAGGATTCAAATTTTTTCTTTCGGTTTCTCTTCACTATCTATCAAGTTCAACAAATCATTTCATATGAGAGGTATAACTTTCGGAAAAAAAGGTCTCCATCAACATCACGATCATTGCAAATTTATCCATGTCTTATATCACGGTTTTGCAACAGTAAAATTGATGGTAATTACACTTTTCCTCTCGTCTATGACTTTCGCTCTCAATTTTAAACCTCAGGCTGACACGCTGCCATTATACACTACAGTGTTGGTTAAGATGGAAAAATATTTGAAGATTTACCTGAGAACAAGCCAGTAATGAAAGGCCTCCGTGATTCAGTTCCTCACAGATTAAGATTTTCGGGGGAAAAAAGTATCAGAACATGAGAGATGAGAAAAAATGTATCCAAGATGCTTGTCCAATTCTGTGAGCCTCGCCAAATGATTGCAGCATCAATAAGTATGATCGATCCGGTAGCATGTGAAGTCAATCTGTACTTGATTCTTGCTTCCAGCAAATGATAATTCAGTGAAACAGGAGGAATCATTTAGCCAAAAAGAAGAAGAAGAGGAGGAAGAAGAGAAAGAAGAAGAGAAGGAAAAGTTGATTCACACGGGACTGGTCAATTTCAATCAGACAAGCCAACATTTATTCTCTCTCTTCCATTCCAGTAACAATAACAACAACAAATCGATTTCAATTCAGTTTCAATTTTTCCTGGTAATTATATGTTGCTGGTATGTGGTCAGATAATGTCATACACACGGGCTCGGGCAAACAGGAGCCCCTCGAAGAATATTCCCTGATAAAATGTTTCTCTGGAAGGCCTCATATTACCCTCTGAACATGGTTCAATCCCTCTCTTTTTTTTCCACGCTTCTCTATACCCATTAGATGGCCTCAAAAGTGGTCATTTTCGGAACACTTACATGATGTATTATGCTCTCGTTTCAATTGGCTTTCCCTCTCACTCTTCTTTGAAATTATTTTCATCTTTCCAAGGATATTCATCTGAACCATTCACTCTCACATCGATTGTTTCAGCTCTCTCTCTCTCTCTCTCTCTCTCTCTCTCTCTCTCTCTCTCTCTCTCTCTTTAGTAGCCAGCAACTTTCCATCCCGTTTTCAGAGGCGAAACTTTTTCGCTCTTCAACCACTGAAAGTTCTGAGCTGATACATATATTCTAAATTACAGGGAAAGAGAGAGAAAGTGAGATGGAGTCAAGTAGAAGATTTTGTTTCATTCTGAATTGAATATTTCTTTCCATTGTTGCACTAAGGATAGTTATTTCGTTCAGTCTGCCTACGATACGATCTGCATTGATTCAAAAAAGGATGCGAATATCGGCTTAAACCTTTTTTTGGTGAATTATGACCAGCCAGTAAGTGTGAGTGAGAGAGTATTCAATTCGAAAGGTTGTTCATGAAATTAGAAAGTTCTTGTGTATGAGAGAGAGAGAGAGAGATAAACACTTGAACGCATTTATCATGCATTCGCTTTGTTAATTCGAAGGATGCTGCACGCTCAATCCTCCTCCTCCACATTAATTGGAGCTTCGAAATTCACTAAATAAGAGTTTTTGTCCTTGATTCTTTGGCCAATCATCATTACACATACCGTAAGAGAGTTAGAACAGGTGAACATACATAATAACATTGCATTTTGATTGTGTTTATAGTGAAATTTAAGAGCATCAGCAAAACATTCTCATGATTGGAATGCTTTGAAGAACACAAACATAGCTCTCTATGGAAAAATCGTCCATCTCGTTTTTTGGTGATAGTTATCTCTGCATACTTTGCATTCATTTATTCCCATCTTACTACTCTTAATTAATTTGTCGAAAATTTTCATCACTCTCACGGTTTCAGTGTTTGAGGGAATAAAACCCACAAGTTCACTGTTATTTCACCTGTCATAGCCTTGGGCATAGAATAGTAGCTTCGTTCTCGTAGGTTCAATGATGTTTTCATTAAACCAGAGGATGTGATGAATTGAGTTGTTGAAACAGATTTCCTCTCAACATCATCGGATCCGAGGAAAAAATTGTCCCATAAAAAAATTCAATGACAATATTGGCATCAATTTTCATTTTTTGATTGAATTCTAATTTTCTGATAGATGAAGATCCGAAAAAAACTGTCCAACACTTGTCAGAATGGTCATAATTTCAATTTTGGACCTTTTTTTATCTATCTATTCAATTTATTGTTGATTATTTTCCATTATTTATGATTCCAAAATAACGGAATGACATTGAAAATCTTCAAAGAGGCACTAAGCATTTTTATGATTATTTGTTTGAAATTCTCTTTCCTTCAATGTAAGCTAGTAGCGTAAATTTAACCACTTGAATGACCCCAATCTTTGTCTGTTTAAAACTTAAACTGTTTTCCTCTCGAAAAACACTTGAAAATTTAATTCAGTTTTGCCAAGGAAATACTTTTTGTTGAGGCCATAAAAGGTGTTTCATCTAGGTGCTTTTTGGACTCTAGTGGATGGCAATTGTGGAAGAAAATAGATGGTGGAAGAAAATTGACCACATGATGGAATAAAATGAAATGAAATGTTCCAGAGGCATGAAAAGCTATCATCATGGGCAACATGGGCAACACATTAAGCGATAGAAATTCCAGTGGTCTCTCATACATAACCCACACCCACAAACAGTTAGTAGTGAGATTGATGAGGCTAGAATTGATGTGTTTAAAATAAAAGGCCAGAAAACCATAAAAGACAATAGAGAGAAAGTGAGTGACTAAGCATGGCCGGTTATTTGAGGCCACATCATGAAGCATCTTGCCTGAACTTCATGACCGAAATTGTAATTTGATAGAAAAAAAGTGCAAATGGAATGGTTTTTGAGAAAGAAAGAGAGAGGAAGAGAGAGACAGAGAGAGAATGAAAGAATAAGCTCGATTACTCAAGCAATTCTATCCGCACCTAAAGTATGTGGCTTGATTCATCTTCTTCTACATCTCTCTCTCTCTCTCTCTCTCTCTCTCTCTCTCTCTCTCTCTCTCTCTCTCTCTCTCTCTCTCTCTCTCTCTCTTTCTCTCTTATTCGTTTCCCAAGCTTTTTAACATTTGATTCAGTTCAAACACGCATTGCACGCGCACATTAGTAGGGCCATTTTGCACTGACCACTTCCGATTGGCACTGACTGACTGACGTATTACATAATCTGATTACATCAAGGTGGCTTGATAATGATGGAACAGGTCAAGAAAAATCTTTCTCTCTCTCTCTTATTCATTATACCATGCCGATAATGTTGTTGTCTCAGATTATCTGTTCGCGTGATTTTGTATCTTTCTGTCAAAACTATCACCCAAAAATGTTGGTCACCGACAATAACACATCTTTCAGCTCTTTTCTCCCTTCGATCACCTTATTCTATCGATATTATTCTTCTCTCTCTCTCTCTCTCTCTCTCTCTCTCTCTCTCTCTCTCTCTGAAAGGTGAGAATTCAACACGATTTTAGTTTTGTCTTCATACGTCTGGCACCCTACTCTTATATTATAATCTTCAGCTGGACACATCGACCTTAATCCATAGTCTTGACATGAAGAGCACATGTGTCGGCGGTATAATCTGGTCCAGGGTTATACTCGTATATTTACGCTTATTTATTTCCAGCAATGGCTGGAAGAGAGAATGAAAAAAGCTTTAATTGAATGTCAAAAATTGTCCAAAAAAAGTGTGATCTAGAAAAAGATATACAGCAAATGTACATACATTGGGAATCGAATGAAAAAGGATTCCCAAAAAAGTTGTCCTTAAACCGTCGATTCCGATTTCGATCGTTTCTTCTTTTCGGGAAACTCATCGACGATCTCGATACACTATCTGATTTCGAGGATCCAGCTCAAAGAGATGAGCTTTAATATCACCATTTTCAGGTATATCGGTATATATATACATGTATGTTCGTTATCAAGAGAGAAAAAAATTTTCACCATGTAGGTGGTGAAGGCGTTTATGGATCATGTGTGTATTTGAAGGCATACAGTTTTTCAGAACTGCATGTGTATGTACCGTTATATATCGTTATAACGAACAATCTGATGAACGAAGAAGATTCAGTCCACATTCTTTTCACCTACTTGATTTTCCATTTGAGAGGTACATGTGAGAATAGGGCAAGGTTAAAGGTAATATAAGTAGTCTTCGAAAACTGAATCACCCACTCTTATATCACATGCTTACACACACACACACACACACATAAATAAACTGAATAACGATTACCATATGATGTGTAAGCTCTTCATCACAAACACATATCCATCTACCTGATAATGTGACGTATTTTTTAACTATATACACACACACACTCACATTTCTTATACATTCACATTCACAATTAAGCAATCACTTTCATTTGAAGCGTCAGGAGGGAAGGTGTATACATTCTGTGTTCTGTGTCCAAAGCTGGTCTGATAGTTAGGCCAATTCTAAGATATACAAAATGTACAGAATGCTTATAGGCTTATTTCGATTAAATATAAAAGGAATTCATTCAGTTTTTTGTTACTCTTCAATCTATGCCAGTATGTACTCATCCAATGTGCGTCATGGTGTGTGTGATATATACAATTCATGATGATGAGTTGACGGGCTGAGCACGATATACACGTGCTGATTTGGGCAATAATGAGTGGAAGAAAAGGCGATGGCAATAGAATGTAAGAAGTGTAAAATTTTGACTTGTGTCACAGTCATATATACATGTATGCACGGTGGTTGTTGGAATTCATGATATGTGCGTAATAATTTCGGTAGTGAGAAAAATAGAGGAACAAGAATAAAAGTTGTTCACTTGGTTATTAGCCTCACCTTTCGATTGGGCAGAATACATGAATATTTGAGAATCAAAATTGTGGGCTTCCCTGTTCATGATGGTAATATTCCTTGATATCTGGCCTGCTGGTGTTTCCGATTAATCATATTCTCACCGGAAGCTTATGCTAGAGAGTGCTGATAATGGACAGATATGATAGCATATCAGAATTTATACGATAAGATGGAAAGTGTTTTTTTTCAATAATGAAAGAGAGTGTATTATTATTGAACAATAACCTGTTACTTAGAAGGGACATATTTTTGTGAAATACTTAATTTACGCCACTATTTAGAGAAGTAGAATAAAATTTCGATACACTTAACATCGTCTATGGAAACCAAGTTCACGACCACATCGAGGACATGTATGTTTCACATCTCTTGTACAATTCCAACAGAATGGACACCAACAGCAAGGGACACAAGCTTAATTCGATATGAAGAAAATTCCATTGTATCATTTTCGGTAAAAAAAAGCAGAAATCTTTAGAAATGAACTTTTCAAATGAAATTGACAATGTTTCACAAAACTTACCAAAAAGAACACAAGCTAGCGATGAGAGCCAAGTAACTTTACCTATTTCCGGTTCCACTTTGGATTCAACAGCAAGATTACAATGTGGACATCGAACGCATTGTGGCTCAATGCCAAAGACTGCATCATGGGGCTCTAATTTATTGTGTTAGAATATACGGAAAAGTTTTTATGACATTCAAAATTCCGTCTATATTATTTGATCACTTTACCTGGAGCAGAGGTACATGTATTGGATGTATTAGATTCTTGTTTAAATCCAGGATTTTGAGGTTGTTCAGGGTAAGGTGCTTGATGTCCAGGAAGAGGAGGCATTGATTGTGGTTGTGGTTGTGGTTCAGGATATGGTGGAAGATGAACATTTTGAGCCATATTTTGAGTTTATAAGATCAATTGATTCAATATTACACATTCACTTGTGACTTCAAATTAATTTGACTATGATTGGGAGGATGAACTTCTGAGAAAGAAATTATAGCTATAGTTACAAATGAAATTCCATTCAACATTTTCATCATCAAATTGACATTGAACACTAGCTGCTTGTCAAGCTTCCATAACATTTCGTTGTGCTACTACTATCATGACCACCCAGATTAGTGGAACAATCGAATGTTTTGCACACACAGGTTGATTGTTTCCTGAAACTTACAGAAAAAAATTATCAAGTCTTTAACTTGAAAAGTTCTTGAGAACCTAAAGTTTCAATGGCATATGGTGAAGCCATGAGAAGGGATAAATCGTCAAGGAATAAATACTTTAATTGCTTCAAAACTCAATTGTTCAAGATAAAATGATATTTTCCATAATCAATAACAACAAATTGAGATGAAGTATTACGGGAAAAAGAAGTCATACTGAATGAAAGCAATTAGTGCCGATCGATTGTGGTGAAATTTCAGGGCTAATAGAATGAAACAAGATATTTGCACGAATACAGGCATCAGAATGGGGAGAGAGAGAAAGAAAGGGCAAACAATATCATGAAGTCCATGATTAAGTGATTGGTAATATGTTCTCAATCTTTGAAAAAGTTATCCTCCTCAAACACTTCGTATTACTCGGAACCACCTTAAATAGATGCTGATCAAAATATTTCTGATGATAATTTGACTGAGTTTTCAAACTTCATGCTAAGTATCATCACCTACTGTTGTGTATTAGACTTTATCTACTTCATGTGAAATGTAAATGATCTTTATCAGATTGATCATGCAGACTGTGAAAAAAAAGATTCAGAAAAATGATCAGAATAGCCAAAAAAGAGCCATACTGAGAACGATAATTCGTCACAACCTTATGTAATCATGTTATCTGTAGCATGATTTCATGGGGTGTTGGTGTGAACTTATGATTCAAGTTTGCATATTTTTCTTACTATCTATCTACAGGAGAGATATTTCTCCTATGTGTAAGTGTGTACGGAATGAACAGAAAAAGAAACATGAGTGATCAAGCATAGATAACCATAACCACATTCCATAAGCAGGAAGGGTTGATCCGGGAAATGATTTATCAATCTGATTTGTTTTGGGAAATATTTTTAGGAAATTTGATCGAAAATTTTGTCTGAAATTATTTTGTTTCTGTTTCAAATTCTCTCTGAAAATTTTCCACTTCTCAAACTTATTGATGCTCATTGAGCTGTGAGACGAATCGATGGCGTGAATTGAAATTATTCATCATCCTAAAATTAGCATCAAAAAGATGTAATTTCCAATGGCATCAGTTTGATACACATTCATGCAACACTCCCACTTTTTTTGACCATTTGATAGCCTTTGATGGCCACTTTTCACATTCGATTCAAGTTTAATCATGATCTCTCATCGATGATCAATCTCACTAACCATGGCATTACTCATGTCACATTAATGGAATGAAAAGAGAAATCACATCTCCACTCAACAGAACTTCTCGATTCATGAACACAGCCATAACCACTATTTACATTCGCTGCACAAACTTGATGTGATCGGAAGATAAAATCATGGGTTCGGTTGCCAATCGTGGACAGAAATACGATTCACTGTGTGAAAGCAAATAAGATTTCAAATTTTTTTTCTTTCTATCTTCATCTCAAACCATCTTAAATCTTTTCTGGAAGCTGTGCAAGTGAGAGTGAAAAGCGGGAAAAAAAGTTGAACCAGAAAAGTGTTTTCTAGCGTGCTCTTCGTGCTAACATTGTGAACATGCGATGACTTTGAAAATATTGGGTCAAAAATGATGCCTATTAGTGTGCAGAGTATGGTCAAAGTTCAGGTTGAATTTTGGAAAAAAGAAGTGAAAGAGAAAGAAAATCAAGCCCATCAAGTAAGAATAGAGAATTCATTCACAAATTGATATACCGTGTCAATCTTACAATAGAAGTTTGGACAAACGCTTGATCTTGTTTTGTGTAATTTGCTGATCAAAGTGTGCTTTTTTTTCCTTTTTGAACCATATTTTCACTGTACCTTTCACCAAATTAGGCTTTTTAGTGAACTTATTGGCCAGTTGAAATATTTTAGAGCGAGGAATATCTCTGCTTTATTACCAACTCAGTGTAACAGATGTTTTCTTATGCTCTAACTTGAATCAATTTTAGATGGTTTCATAAAGAGGGTAAGCAAGACATAACGGCATTCCTCCTCGAAACTTTCAAGATAAAACCCTCTAAAATGGAAAAGTAGAATGTAGAATAGGAATTTTTGGAAGGGGATCCATTATTTGGCCAAGACCATCAAGTTTATACATTGTCAGCCTCCTTTCTGCCACCTTTTCCTATCATGATACCAACAATCACTTGGACTCCTTTTTCTTTGATCTGATTTAATCTTCAATTTGAATTTTGTCAGTTCACCATTTTTCACACCATTACATTGATTTGTAATGAAATTCGTGATAGCCAATCATCTTTTGACTGAACAATATGACAGAAAGATATTTTCTTTCTCTCTCTCTCATCCCAAATTTTTTGAGATGGCTACTTTCCATCGGAATTTATATACTGTATAAGTTCTGGCTTACATACCCTGAAAAAGATCACATCTAAATATGGTTACAAACAAGCGGTTGTTGATCGAAAAATTTTTTCATCCAATAAAATTTGGTCACGAATAATGCATTATTGTATGAATAACAAGCATATCGAATGTAGCTTTTTTCTTTCCCATCATGACAATACGAATATTTTATTAGATGAAAAATGATCAGCTATTTTATTCATCTTAAGAAATTTGTGTATGCATGTGAGAGTATGCATGTGTGCAGTTGATCAAAGTATGAAAATTCTCATTATTATACATATTTGAGTCGCTTTGTCAAAATATACTCACGAAAGAGAAGAAGAGAGAGAGTACCAAAATTAAGGCCAAAATTTTACAAATAGCAATTATTTTTCCAACGTATTTATATATTCTCATAATGGACAACAATTGTTCATCCTTACCGTATAATGTTCATCAATTTTCGAACATACACACAAACATTCCATCCATTCAACTATACGTACACACACACATAACTGAAACATCCAGACGCTACTTATTGATATACACTACTTGAATATTCGGTCTACTTGTTGCCGTTATCTGACTTCTTTAGAATGATCAGGTGTACAGATCAGTATTTGAGACATCTTATGATCAAAAATTTTGATTAAATAGTTGAAAAAGTGTTTTTAAACTGATAAAATTGGAAAGATAGAAAGAGAGAGAGAGAGAGAGAGAGAGAGAGAGAGAGAGAGAGAGAGAGAGAGAGAGAGAGATGAGCTTAAATGATTATCTGTCTTGTGTCGATAAAGAGTTTTGAAATCAGTGAAACATTTGAACTTGATACTGAATCTTTGGATCAAAGCTACTCATTATCATTCTCTTCATTTTTATGTACTCTCAACTGTTACGATTATTATAGGTAATCAGTTCCACAAAAAAATTGATAAGATGTCAGGATATTGTTTTGTTTTCAGTAGTCAAGAATTAACGTATCATCGGAAAGAGTAATAAAAATTCTCCCAAATTTTCAACACAATATTAGGTCATCAAGTAATACAATCAGTGTTCCAATCTTCACTTATGGCTATTGATAATGAATGGTGGAGAAGAAGAAGAAGAAGCCAAATAAGAAGCCTCCCAAAAGTGAATCAATTTTTTGGCATATTTTTTCCATCAAAGCTGCCGATTTGAAATGCTAAATTCAAATGAATCTTGATAATTTTGGAAATAAAGTTATTTTATTTACTCACTCCTTCTTCTTCTTCACCTTCCAACTACTGTATATAAATGAGGGGGATGCTGTCGAAATCGTTTCGTTAAATTTGTAAAAGAAGAAGAAATGACACTTGATGAGCTCATGTGAGGACAGTTTATTTTTTTTGTGCACTCCTTCACTTTTCTTCTTCTTCTTCTTCTTCTTCTTACTCACAAAAAAGTGTGCTTAAATTGCTCCTAAAAATGGTCTTACACTCCATTAAAAGTCATAATGCTTGAGGCTTCGATTTCTCTTAATTAGAAACTGAATAATTTTCACTTGAAAGATAGGTAGAAAGAGAGAGAGAGAGAGGCAATAATTTTTTGGTAACCAAGATGTCACATACAATCATCTTGCTCCTACAAGGTGGCTATATATCAAGTGTCTTATCTTGTATAAGCCTCCCCGAAAAAAAAGCGAAAATTTCTCCTCTTCTCCTATTACAAACAGCATGACACTTGATTAGATCATATATGGTCCTTATTTGATAGTAGTGAGCATCATGTTAGTTGATGTATTGCACGAATGTGGAATTTGGTAGATATCACATCAGAACATTTGTTCCCGATTGAGTGATGTTCAAAGTATTTACCATTCATCTCATCATTTCATCATATCAAATGCATTGAGTCTTTCTCGGGTGATTTAAATGCTCTCATCGAATTTGTAGCTCTGTAATTAATTGATGTCTATGACTAAATTCATTGGATGCTGAGTGTGTGTGCGCGTATGTATGTGAACCATTTTAAAATGAGCCATCAAGCATTGAAAATTTTTGAAAACACTATTCATGAGCAGTACCATTATTATTAGTGACTAAAGTAATTCTATTCATTCTCTTACAACATTATCATCATTCCATTAATTTTGATTCATCTTTTGTGATTGTAATTTGTAAAGGTGAAGAAGAATACACAACATCTCGAAAAGTTACCAATCACAAGACCAAGCAAGTTGAAACTCGAATTCAACGGCAAATTGTTATGGAAGATGGTAAAGTGATCGCCGATAGTGGACCTCAGATAACTACTAGAACCAAGGAAGATTTACACACGGAAGAGTGTGAAAATTCAGCCAAAAAGCTTCCCACCGCAAGTGCTAAAAGTGGTGATAACTTAAAGGCCAATATGAATGGTACCAATGGAAGTGTTTCCGGTTCCGCTACACATGATGGTGGATCAATTGTGAGTGAAAAAATTGAGACACGTAATACAATTCGTGAAGCTAAACAAGAGCGTCTACAGTATCATGATGAAACTGTTCAAGAGCTAACGGGATATGATATACACAAGAGAGCGTTAATATCACCTAACGAACTTTTGACGTTGGCTCGAGACGTTTCAACGTCAAGTGATGTGGACGATATTGAACGAGGCTCACTTGCTTCCGGTAAGGGAAAATTAACACACTATTCGAGCAAAAGTCAGCGAATAACTGATAAAGAGGAGGTTAAAGAGGTGTCAAAAATGGGTGAAAATGGCCAAGTGACCACCGAAACAACTCGAACTCATCATCATGAAGAGATTGATGATGATGAAAAGCCTGATCGAAGTGGTGGAACTCGAATTGTTATACCGGAAGCATCAACGGAAACAACTCGAAAAATTGAATTCACCAAAAATTATGAGGATCCACGAAAATATATTCCAAGCAAAACAATTGTCAACATTGAACAGATCAATGGTGATGATGATCATACCAACAAGTAAGTATCGAAATTTGAATCCAAAGCCAACTACTGTTCCAAATGAATCAAAATAACCCCCTAAGTTTGCATGTTGATTAGCATTTTAGATTAAATTATTAACACATTTTGTTTGTTTGCATGATTAATTAATTAGTGGCAAATTATAGTGAAAAGAAAAGAAATAATATCTCATCTGCACATTTTGAATAGAGAATATCATTATATTTCTCTATTTGCTTTAAAATTGCACCGCTTTTTGCTATTTTGGACATTTTTTTGTTTGTTTTTGCCCACAAACTGTATTTCAGATGGATTGAGAATCATTTTGGTTCCAGTAAGGGTAGTGAATGCTCATATTCCCGGTGTCGTACTCGTGCTGGTGGTAATAAGATTGAAATTGAATTAACCAGCGATCGTTTTGCGGATGAAAGCCAATTGTCTACCATTGATAGACGAAAACGTTCCAACAACAGTACTAATAAATACAAACGTGAACACCAAGTGCCAATCGATACGGTTGAATATAGTAATGGTAATAGTAATAGCAATAATAATAATAATAATAATCGTTCCATTGAGAATGATAAGCGACACACCACAAACGGCAATTCAACGGTACTACTTGATTGTAATCGTAATGGATACACTTCCTCCTACGGCTCGTGGTCATCGATCAATCAAAATGATGGTGAAACAAATATATCGGGTGCCGGTAGCGAATTGGCAGCAGCTCTTGCTCGCCGAAATCGTATAAATAATAGTGGCATAAGGCCTACTTATCAGCCTCATCGTGGTACTAATTTGATACTGGTTCATAATGGTGGTCAAAATGTGATTCGACGAAAAGTGTTTAAGGAAGATGCATCCGTTCAGGCATCTTTATCTGATGAGGTAAGCAGCAATTCCTGGAGCATATCTTTTTTCTTCTCTCTCTCTCTCTCTCTCTCTCTCTCTCTCTCTCTCTCTCTCTCTCTTAATTCGCTTTCTTCGATATATCAACGAGCAATAAGAAATAGAAATAAGAAACAAAATCAAGAAGAAAAAGTAGAAGAAGGAGAAAGTGAATCATATAGCAAAAGGCAATAAACTGATTATGTATAATATATGAGTGAGAAATTAGAGTCAAAGTTTGTTAAAAAGTTATTCAAAGTAATTCAAAGTAAATATTGAGTGAGTGTGTCTGTATGTGTGTGTGTGAATAAGTTAATCAGGTAACTATCATGTTAGATAATTCAACTTTTTCATTTATCCACTCAATCAAGCATATTGAATGGATGTGTGTTCATTTGAATAATCAGATTAATTTGTTATCATGTGAATGATCAAAGTAAAAACGATCGATCTAATGGTCGAATAATCAATGGCTGCTAATCGTACTTCTTTTTATTCATTATCTTTTATCCACCTCTTGATGACCCCAAAACATTCTAATGTTAGCTAGAATATTTTGAAATTCTCATCATGACACCTGATAGGAATTCTCGAAATATATCAGCGCTAATATTCTCATAAAATTCGAAATAAGTAGCAATGAGATCAAAATTTGATGATGATCAAATAGGTTTGAATCATATTATGCACCGGAAACTAGACATTTAATTCTTGATTATTTATTGAAGCAGTATCAATCGACTCAGTTTTAGATGCACACAAACGAATTTTGAACACTAAGTCGAGAGATTTCTTTGAGGGTTTGAAATGGTATGCATCAAAGAATGATTTGAAATTTCATGCATTAAGAAACTTTATTGATTAACTATTTGTAACAATATCTATAGCGGGCTACTTCGTTTAAGCCTAGAATTGGCCATTATCCTCCCATTTAAATGATAGATCAGCGTTTTGTAGGTTGAACCTCAAACTCCATCGATATCATGAGGAACAAAATCATGAATGTTGAAGTCATTCTATACGATCAATTCAATTTTATTATGAGACATACCAACTTTTCGTCGATGAACTCCTTCTTTTCATGAACATTCGTTCATTCTCGAAATACTTGAAATTTTTGTAGAACTTGATAAAAAATCTTATCGATCATTCATATGTTCAACAAGAAGACAAAAATTTTCACACACTTTATTTACTCACTGAACTTGGAATCGAATGGAAGGATATCGATCATTCTGAACGATCAAAGAGAATGAGAGAAAAAAAGTGAAAATTCTTTTCCAACTCCAAATTCAATCATGAACATTGATACTTGATCTTTAGACACGATTTAGGCTAATTTTTCGATAAATGTATGAATTGAAATTATATCGCATGAAGATTGACACTGAAAGTTAGGACTGCCGGAAGAAGGAGAAGAAAAAGTGGAAAGCGAAAAGAAAAATGCGGTCAACAGCATTTTATTCCCAAACTAAAACACCAATCTGGATGCTTCCAGGCTGATAGTTTGGGTGGAAAACAAATTCTCACCATCGATACATCAACAAATTGATGCGATGAGTTGACATGGATTACCATTTAAGACATCCATTCTATTTGGACTTTCCTTTATTTATTCGTACTTTTTTTCTTACATCTTCTCTCTTTCTTTTCCTTCCCTACTTCTTTATTTCTTCCTCTTCTTTTTCTCTCCATCTTTGCCATCTTTGCGTTTATTCAGGAATCAAGTGAGGAGGAGGAAAAGCGAATCAAATCGATGAGCAAACACACAACAAATGGTAAACGAAGCTCACAATATCGCCAAAATGGTCAAAATAAAATGGAAAGTAAACGAGAGCCGGTAAAAAAATACTATTTCGGTGAAAATATATCGCCAATTCCACATTCAAATGGTTCCAGTAGTGGCTTGGGAAGTAGTAAAGATTCCAGTCCTGATCGACGAATGGACTCAAAAGGATCTCGATTGAATTCAAATGGTAAAAGTAATGGTCACACAAGTGATGATCAATCTCGAAGCAGCTACTTAACCAATCAACAAATTCGTGCCATGCTAGAAGCCAAACTTGGAAAAGAGAATATGTATCGATCTTATCCGGATTCCAGTGGTTTCAGTAGTCGAAATGGTGATATGATCACCAATGGACCGATCACAGAATCTTCATGGAAGGTATATGTTGATAAATGATGGGCAACGATTTTGTATGATTGATTTACACCAACAATTACTGATCATATTCATCCCTTGTCTCTCAGATTGATCCAAAGCGAAATCAGCTACAGAAAAGCACATACTTTTTTGATGGCCTCGATATGAATGGAAATCGTAATATTCGATCGAAAGATGATTTTTATGCCAATTCTGAGGATCATCCACACAATCGGAACAACAATCTGATCACAAGCACTCGATTAGGATCCACCAGTTGTTTGTGTGATCGAATGTATCGATCAGAGTATGATGAACGATCATCGACACTGTCTCGACAGAATTCAAATTTCAGCGGAATATCACCTCTTCGTGAGAATAGACTTCGGAATCGAAAATTGAGCCTCCTACTGAATGCTACAGCCAAAGACAATGTCAAATTTCCAGAGTTCAGTCCTCTATTGAGTCCATTGGAAATTAAGAATGTTTCCGATACTTTGGGACGAAGGCGAAGTCTGAGTACAACCAATTTGAATGGTGATGATCGATTCAATAGTTTTGATCTTTCCAGCTATCGGAATCACACAAGTGACCATGATAGAAGTAGTTATCTCACCGCCAATTATTGATAATTAACAATAATTTCTCAGAATGAAAGAGAAGAGAGAGAGAGAGACAAAATTTTCATATGTGCCTTAACCTATCCTTTTTTGCCTAATTTAATTCAATTGCTAACTTCTGATTTAGTCAAAGCCAGATTGATATCAATAATAACAATGATAATAATAATAGTAACAACAACAGTAAGAGTTTTGATTTATATATATTTCATAATCACAATGTCGATCATTGTATTGAAAGAAAGAGAAATAAATGAATACGAAAGACAAAGCAAAAAAGATGAATTAAACTGAATAATTAGTCTTTATTATTATTATAAAATAATAAAACAAAATTATTATCATTTTGAAATTATTTTTGTTTTTTCATTGATTATATAAGATTATCTAATTTATGAGCTCATCAATTGATTCATTCCTCCGTAAAGAAAGATATGAAATGATATGGTATTGATTGAGAATCATTTACCATGAATCATCAACAGCGGTAGAAACTGGAGCCCATGAATCATCAATAACCGCAAGACTATCACTTTGTGGCTTGTCGAGATAATATGGACTCCATCCTGATTTTCTACGAGGCTTTTTGGAGCTCGATTTTTCGGGTGTTCCCCATGGATCATCCACCACCGATCGGCTGGCATGCTTGGAACTTTTCGATTTGGATTCCTTGGTGGCTGAACGACTCTTCTTAGTTGACGAATCAGCTTGAGGAGCAGCCGATTGGGAATCAGTTTTCTCGGTTGTCGCTGCTTTTGGTGAAGTAATCGAATTTAGGCCGAAAACGATAGCGAAAAATATGCCAGCAAACAGTAGGAATACAAAGATATCCTTCGAAATGAATACTCTGAAGAATAGAACCAGTGCCGATACAAAGCCACATGCTTGAAGAAAGATTTTGGCATGACTAGGTTGAGCCAATGGTTGGGACATGATGACAGAGTGGATGGTCAAAAATTTATTAGGGTGCTAATTGAATTGAATTGAATCGATATACAGAGGGATGTGTAATAGTGATGTGTTCACACACAGACGAGAGTGGAGAGTGAATTGAATGAAGATTTACAATCTTATTAACTAGTGAAAATTCAACAATCACTTGAGGATGAGAAGATGTATATCCTTTTGTTGGGAATTTTCGAGAAAAATGGTTCATTATCATGGAGTATTAAATGGAAGCAAATAGAGTTTACTCAACAATCAATTCACAACAATCAGTCACAATTGCATTTACAACTTTATTAATATTGATCACAAGGAAATTATCCATCAAATAATTATGAATTCTGAAAACTTTACATTTTTCCACTCGTCGAACTTTGAACAATGGTAGAGTTTCCAGTTGCATTTGAAATTGTACTTTTAGATGCATTTCTTCGTTTATTTGCCCTGTCAAAAAGTAACAATCAGAATTGAAACACCATTTGAATAAAATTATCAGAGGAATGGAAAAAATTTTGAGATTTCAAAATCAATCAACCGCAAACCCCCAGCCAGCATAGTCAATACTCATAGTTATACAAGAAAAACATGCATAATTGGGGACAAAAAAGTAAACAATGAACAGAAAATTTATCGATCAAAAAATTTGACCAATTTGACGAACAAAAACGAAATAAAAAACAATCAGGACACCTCTGGGTTCTGGGGTGAAATCATGCTGTATCAGGATCTGAATTGTGATAGATTAACAATAATCAATGAATTTATGTACCTCCACCAATTTCGGAACCATAGTAAATGAGATACAAGAGAGATAGAGCCCAACACTCCACGGAAACACCAATACGAGTAGAGTATATATGGATAGGTCCCAACAAATCAATTGATTTCATTCGACATCATGTAAAAACCTACGGACTGAATATTGGATACAATTTAGTGGTATATCCCTCTATTTTGGTTCCTCTCTGGCTCATACCTCCAGTTGGACTGGAGTAGCCGAACGGTGACATCGATGGCAATGCCATGGAACCATAATTGTTCAGGCCTCCCGATTGTCCATAAGCGGTGTTCATGGTCGGAATTCCCATCGGTGTAAAACCCATCATGGAAGCGGACATCATCGGATTCATCATCATAGGATTGGCCGCATTCATCGCATAAGGATTACTAGCCATATAGTTAGGGGTGGCCATTGAGCCAGACATAGCCATGGGATAGGTCATCATAGGATTCATACCAGAGAAGCTAGAAAGCAAAGAGAGGAGCGTGGAAAAACCATGGATCAAGAAAAAGAAATTGGAAAACAATAAAATGACATGATCACTTCTTACCCCATTCCATTTCCCATCATTGAAGCAGCTGCCATCATGCCCATCGGATTGGACATCATAGGATTTGCCATGAAAGGGTTTGCCATCATGCCCATCGATCCCATTGCACCCATTCCTCCCATTGGTCCCATCCCTCCCATTCCCATACCACCCATGCCACCCATCATGGTTGGGCCCCTGTTATTAGAAGTAAAATTTTTCTGATTGATTAAAGAAATTCTCAAATATCTGTCTAAATGAGAAGTTTGGAGTTAGGAATCTAAGCTGCCAGCTTCATGTGATACCTTAGATAGTTAACTTTGAAACTTGTTAATCAAAATTCGTCCTAACTGAATGTTATCGTAAAATCGGCGGAGCTCTATTCAGATTTTCAAAATCACTGATCAAGTTCATATCGATTTGGAAAGCTGAAATGATTTGAGGATTGGAATCCTAAGTATCGTAAGTTTTTCGAGAATTCAACACTCTTCCAAAAACTGCCAGTAGATAACAAGAACTATTTTTTGAGTAATTATGATGAAACTACACTATACTTGCTACTCACATTGGAATGATTGTTGGTTTATCAGAATCAGAATCTTTGGTTTTGCTCTTTTTGCACTCACATCCTGGATGGACGAAGCACAAATAAAACGAAAACAAGATTAACAGAAAATTTTCCCACCTCATCAGGATTTTGCGAAAAAATATGAACAAATTAATTTTCTAAATAGTTGAAAATGGATGCACTAATAAATCTAATATATCGATGATGAGATTTGATAAAAATTGATTAGTTTGAATTCAATGAAAAGGACGAACTGGAGGAGCAAAAAATTTCATGAAGCACATTGACATGATCATCCAATAATGATGAACTATCTGACTTTTGTGGTACATGCTTATGCAAATGAGATAGATCACTAATCTGTCTGAGTTATTTAAATTGGTTCCAATCTTTCTCTACACACTTGATAGATGGGCCAACAATAGAAAGTGAATCGAGAGGAACAGAAGAAGGAAATTGTGGAAAAATTGGTGGGTTGGAAGAGTGAGAGTGAAAGGAGAGAGAGAGAAATATCGATAAGTTCTTCAGATTCATTAAAAGAATTATTAATTATCAAAAGAGGAGAGGAGAGAGAACGAAAGATAGGTTAAAATTCATCATAAGCCTCACAAGAGTCATTGCACTTGAACAAATTTCGGATGAATGACGATAAATCTTCTCAATCGAAACGTTTCCATGTTTAACTCTAATTAAAAGTGGTGATTTTCAATGAAGATCACTGGAGAGTGGTGAGCCATTCTGTTGGGCTGGTTGAAATTGTTTGGATCATGTGGTTAAAATTGAGGGATGATTATTGTTATCATCATCGAGTGGGTCCAAAAATTATTTGAAGCATAAGACAACCATTGGACTCCAACAAAAAAGAGGCCCACTTGAGCCCATTTGAAGACATGTGGATAAAGGTAGAGGGGAGAAGATAGTTTCAATGTGGATAATGATATTTTCACTTGTAATTTATGGGTGAATTTCAAAATGATTTGATACAAAGATAGGTGTGTGAATATTTTAACATGATGATGAGTATTTTTTTCACGTTAAAAGAGGACCGTTTCGCTTGAAAATCATTTCTTGAGATTCCGAACACCAAATTTCAGAGTCGAAAACGAGATCTTCACCAACGACTCTCAAGACTCTGAGGCTCATCTTGATATAAGATCCATCTGAGGATCACCTCTTTAGTTTCTCGAAATTGAAAATTTTCAGAATCACAGAATGCAACACCAAGAAGCTAAGGTTTCCCCTGTTTTCGAAACACTGCTATTGTAAAGGCAAGAGTTTCAATAGGAATACTTTCGTTTTCGATAAATTCGATACAGGACATCTGGAATCAAAGCTGTGACTGGAGCTAAAAATATGCCAAACCAAAAGGTAGCGGTAGTAAATGCCATAATTTCTTGACCAAACATATCACTACCAAACGGAAGAATGTAATATATTTTTCCATAAAGAAACAGAAACAGAAACCATAGACCAATGGAAGCTATGGTAGCGAATATAGAGAACTTAACAATTATAGTACTTTCGAGCAAGGCTTTCAGTGCGACAGTTACAACCAGATATGTGTACAAAAAGTTACCAAAAAGTAGTATACCACCATCGGATTGGCCATTAATCCACAAGTTATCAAAATGAACAATTCCAAAAGTAATACAGAACAATATTATCGAATGCCAAATGGCGGAAATCATCCAATACAGAAATTTTTTCATTGACAACACAGTTTCACCGATTGATACAAAAAAATTGGGATCCTTCCATATTCGAGATTCAAAATGATATCGATCAAAAAGACCGAGAGCAAGAGGAGGTAAAGATGTGAACCAAACATTGTACAAAGATATGGACCAATTTTCAAATATTGTCTGTCCACTCCACGCCGATACCATGGCAAACCACAGTTCAACAGTGGAGAAAGCACAATTCTTATAAAATGAATATGAAACAAGCTTGGAAACACGATAAAGTGATGTGGTTCCATGATAAAATATGAGGCGAACAAGAAAACGAAATTGAGGAATAGAATAATCAGCTGAATTAGCCGCTTGATGACCCTCTTTACCAGAAATTCCAACACCAACATTGGCCATCTGTATCATGGCCACATCATTGGCACCATCACCAACGGCCAGGCAAACTTGTCCCGATTTCTTTTGGATCAAATGAACGGTTTCCGCTTTTTGTAACGGTGAAACACGACAACATATCACCGAAGATGCTTTCATTGCAGCGCTGACAAACTGTTCTTTCAAAGTTCTCGATAAAGCATACTTGAGACTACGTCCATTGATGACCAGTACATCATTGGAATCTATCTTAAGATCATTTACACGCTCTTGGGCAGCACTGAAACTATCCTCATTGAACAATACTACACGATTGTCTTCACTAATCAGATTACACGATCGTCCAATATTGATTGCTGTCTCCTGTTTATCACCTGTCAACACCCATATCCGAATGCCAGAATTGCGAAACATTTTGATTGCCTCTGGAACACCATCTTGCAGTTTATCTTCGATTGCAGTTGCACCGAGAAGTGTTAAATTTGTCTCAATTTCACTGAGAACATCGTTCAACTCCTCAGGATCTGATCCCATTGAAGTGAGTGCTGATTGATATCGAATTTTCCAATCATAATAAAATTGTTTATCAAGTATTGCATATGCAACACACAGTGTCCGTAAGCCTCTGGTTGCAAAATAATTAAGGTGCTGCAGAGTTGTTGAGAGTATTTCCTCATCTTGTGGCTGCCTTAATCGTTCATAAATAATTGTATCCGCTCCTTTACAATATAATTTAATCAATCCATCGGTACTCATTACGATGATGGACATTCGCTTCCGGTCGGAAGTGAAATCTAGAATGTTCAATATTTTGAAAACTTTTTGTACATCAAACACTTCAATATGTACAAAATCTTGGGTTCTTTTGGTAAATTTAAATCCAACTTGAGATGCTCCTCGTACCAGAGCAGTTTCATCTGGACTAGATGATTCAAGATAACCTTCACGATTTGGGTCCGGCAATACTGTGTGACATATTGATAGGGCGGTAAAAAATTCATCTACGATAGCACTTCTCTCATCACTAAGGTTGAACAATTCCTGTATACCTTGGATGTCTGAAATCTGAAACATCTGACAAGCAACCGAGATCTCTTTAAATAACATACTATTCTGGGTTAAAGTTCCCGTTTTATCGGAAAAAATGTAGCGAACTTGGCCAAGTTCTTCGTTTAGATTAGAATTTTTGGCAACCGCGCGTGTATCAGTAAGTGGACAATACATTTGCATATCGGAATCAATAAAATTGGCTTGGAAAAAGCGGATAACTTCCAGGCTTACTTGAAGTGATATCGGTATGAGGTGAGTATGGAGAATGAAAAAAGTCACAAACACAAGATGATATTGGGATTCATTTTCAGGTCCCGATAAATACCATACATTTTCATCTCGAGAAATGTCATTAATGATGTTGAATGATGTGCAAACTATACTGATTATGATGAGAGCAATAAATAAATAGATCAATTCTCGGTCAATAGTTCTATTGATTCGAGATCTTCTCACTCGACATGGCTGTCGATTGAGCATCAACTTGGTCTCATGGCCAGTGTACAGTACCAGGCCGAAAACCCAAGTAGTATTCTTTAATTTTGCACCACGTAAAAGAATTTGATTTGCTGTCAACGGATACACTTCATCATCAAGCTTGAGACTACCAGTAAATTCTTCAACTCGCTTGGTGGGCTCATCACATATGATTGATGCACCACCGAGACGATTGAAAACTTCTTGACCAGTTTTACATTCCGCAGATATCAACAGTGATCGGCGTATTTTGAGATTATTTTCACCATCAAGATTAGCTGTGTCAATGTAGCAGACACCGTTCGGTTCAGATGATGATATTAACAGTAAATCAGCGGGAAAATAGCCATCAACAGATACTTTGACCAGATCACCCACTTCGATGTCTTGCCACTGTTTAACTGTCCATTTAAGGGAATGTTCATTGAATACTGGAGCTTCCGCTTCGTTTTCATGACGATCAGCTCGATGCCTCTTGATGTCTTCGAAAATTTCTTTAAATGCACTGATCATCAGAATGAAAAGAAGCGGTATGATGGTTGTGTATCGGCCAGTGGGTGATACGTCAGGAATTTGTTGGAGAAGGGCAATCATGAGGAAGAAAATATTGGAACAATGTTGAAATTGTTCGGCTAAAAATATGGGCAAAAATGTAAAAACACTATACTTTCCGGTTGAAACGTAATTAGAACAATAGATTTCCTCCTCATTAAGATGAACGGTACGAGCTGGAAGTGTATCTCCGGTGATCGAAAGACCAAGGATCGATGATCCAGTTGATTTGGTTGCAAGTGAGGTGAAGCTCATTACCAACTACTGCCAAATACCAACTAATCTATGCCTACTGATAGCATGGATTCCAAGTAACTTCCAGGATAACAATCACACCATGGCTGTCCACAGATTGTCGAACAGCTCACCACATAATAACGTGAACCATTAACACAATTGAACGATGATGGAAACATGGATTATCTAGGCTAAAAGCATGATGCAAATAAAATGCAAATTTTAAAAGAAGAGAGAGAGAAAGAAAGTGATTAAGGGGAGGATTCTACGCGTTTGATGATACAAATTTCGATGGATAAAGATTTGAGTAGATATTTTATAATTTATTTTTATGGAACTTTGGATTTTGTTTTCAGTGAAAATTTTTACAATTCTCTATCTGCCATCATCATAATGATTACCAGAAGATAGAAGGTGGAAAGCTCATCAGCTATCTTCACTTTTTCTCTTTTCGAAGAAAGGGTGAAAATTCTGATGAGAGACAAACTTTTTTGTTGACAATTTGGTTGTTTACCTACGGAACAGACTTTGAGTGGTAAAAAAAATTTCTAATAATTAAATCTGAAATGTGAGAAATTAGAGCAAAACAAATTAAAAATTTTTTTTGCAAGATGAATTATCAGATTATCAACAAAAGTCGTCAAAGTTTAAGGAAATGAGAATGCTAGAAATTGAGGCTATGAATTATGTACCTACAATTATTCACTATATTGGACCCCCAGACTATGCGTGTTTAGTCAACTTTTCCTTCTCCCTCATCCATTTTGCTACATGTGTATAGTGGATAAAAAGATATATATATCAATAACAAGTCAGTATTACTTTACATTTTGGGTGGAAAAGAAAATTGCGGCTCAGCATTGAAGCGATGTCTACTCTTTCTGTTTTCAATCTTTCCTCAAGCACCGGATGATCAATAAGGCTTTGAGCGGAAGCTGTGGCGGCATGTTAAGCAATTATGATGATTTAATTCAGGGAGAAGATGTGTTGAAATCGAGCGAATAGATTGAACTCATTCGGCCCTAGGCTGTAGGTTTATCTCGCGATTCTCATTCTCACATTCACTTATTCGCCAACGGGCTTTGCTTTGGTTGTATCATATTTTCGAATTAATTCGGACTGTCTTACGGCGCCCTTTTCCTCTTGTGAGAAAGCATAACCGTGCTTCATTTCGACATCAACAACAGAATGGCGAGATGCACGACGATCCGGAGGCGTATCTTTACCTCTTCTAGATTTTCCTCTGGTCTTGTTTTTGTCGAAAACATTTCTGATTAAACGAGCTGTTTCCGTGATGAGAGTCTGCTGTGATGATGAAGACATGTCTTTTTCTTCCTCAAGAATCCGATCGGCCAGAGTTTTGAAACAGGTTCGATGAACAACTTTATACATTATATCGGGTAACAAAGTAACGAAAGGTACTATGAATAATCCGAACCAGAACGGATATGATGAAAAAATAAAATTATACATCCTTGTAAATTCAGCTGCGATGGGAAGAGTGGGCCAGCAGTAGGAATAAGCAACCAAAAATGAGAACCACGTTAATATGGATCCCCAAATGGCAACATGAGAGCACCATGTCCATGTGCTGAGCTCTAATCCAGCTTTCAAACAGACTGTGATCACTACATAGGTGTATAGCATGTTACCGAAAACCAGATAGCCACCATCAGCTTTACCATCTTCCCATAGAGCATCTGCATCGATCATGAAGTATGTTAACCAAAAAAGAACCAGAGAATGCCAAATTGCTGTTGTTATCCAGAGCCAGAAAAGTTTGAGGGTGAATACTGTTTCACTACTAATACGGTAGAGACCAGGATATTTGAGCATAGTTTCGGCATTACACTGGCGATCAAATAAGCCGATTGCGAATGGAGGTAGAGCTGTAAAAATCACATTGTATAAACCGATGGTCCATCTTTCGAAAATTGTTTGACCACTCCAGGCACTGACAGAGGCAAACCATAGCTCTATCACATAGAGGGCAATGTTTTTATAGAAAGAATAGAGGATTAGTTTACAAAGACGAGATAAGGACCATGATCCGTGGACTAGAAGCAATCTCGCTAAAAATCGAAACTGCGAAATACTGTAATCTGCTGAGTGGGCCGCTTGGAGACCCTCGTTTCCTGATATTCCAACCCCAACACTAGCTGCCTGGATCATGGCGACATCGTTGGCTCCATCACCAATAGCAAGACAAACTTTTCTGGTTTTCTGCTTAACCAGTTCGACTATCTCAGCTTTTTGACTTGGTGACACTCGACAGCATATAACAGATGAGGCAACCAAAGAATATTCCAAGAATTCAGCTTTCAAATCATCCGTTAAAGCATATTTGAGGCTATTACCATCGATCACGATCACTTGATTAGGACTAGGTTCTATCTCACGAATACAATCTCTAGTTGCATCAAGTGTGTCTTCATTTATGACACAAACTTGAAAATCTTCCTTGATCAGGCCACACGAGTGTCCGATGTTAATAGCTGTCTCCTGTTTATCACCGGTCAGCATCCAAACATGGATACCAGCATTGAGAAGGATTCCAATGGTTTCTGTAACTTCATCTTGGAGCTTATCTTCGATTGCAGTAGCACCAAGAAGGGTAAGTTTACCCTCGATCTTATCCGTTACTTTTTCAATAACCTTCTCTCGGTCTGGACCAATATTGGTGATGGCCTCTCGATATTCTTCATTCCATTTCGCATAGAAGTCGTCTTCAACTTTTGAATAGGCACAGCAGAGTGTTCTCAATCCTTTGGATGCAAAACTCGTCAAGTGCTCTTCGGTATCATCAGCAAACTGTGTATCACCTAAACGGTCATAGATAACCGTATCAGCACCTTTGATATAAATTTTGATACTTCCATCAGGAGCCTTCACAACCACCGACATTCGCTTACGATCTGAGTCAAACTCCAAAACATTTAATATGTGATATGTCTCCTCTTTTCCCAGAGCGTTAATTTTAACTAATTCCGGTGTTCTGGTGGTAAATTTGTAGCCGATTTTTTCTACACCACGGACTAGGGCACCTTCATCAGGACTAGCTGCTTGATATCCCATCAATTCTGAGTCTTCACCTTTCTCAGGTACAACCGTGTGACACACTGCAAGTAGTGTGAAAAATTCTCGAGCATGTTTATCTTTTTTTATAAAACTGGCGATTTCATCAGTATCACTCGCCGAGAATTGTTTACCAGCTACGGTGAGCTCCTTGAATTCCATCTCATTACGCGTTAAAGTACCAGTTTTATCTGAAAGAACGTAGCGTACTTGGCCAAGTTCTTCATTCAGATTGGATGTTCTTGCCATTGCAGGAGTCGAATTTTCGGGACAATACATCTGTAAATCACTATTGATGAAATGTGCTTGTATGAAGCGCACAACTTCCAAAGAGACTTGAAGTGAAATAGGAATGAGATTGTTGTATAAGATGAAAAATGTGAGAAAAGTAAAAAGTATGTTGGACGAATCGTAATCGGTGCCTTTCAGGTACCAATGTTCATTGGATCTGGTCCAAGCGAAATTGGCCAAAGTGCTGATGGCGGCGATGAGAAGCAGAATACCAAATAAATTAAGAGTCTGTGAATTAGTCAATCTGTCCACCCTTGATTGTTTCAATGGAGCTTGAAGCATACTGTTCATCATCAATTTAGTCTCATGGCCGGTGTATAATACCACACCGAATATCCAATTGGTATTCTTTAGTTTTGCTCCTCGCAAGAGTATCTGATTAGGAGTGATGGGATAAATGTTTTCGTCTACCTTCAGATTACCATTGAATTCATACAATTGCTTATTGGGTGGCTCACACATGACGGAAGCAAGTGATAATTCTTGTACAACTTTTTCAGCGGTTACACAATGATAGGTAGCGGCAAGAGATTGGCGAATCTTGAGATTTGTTTCACCATCTAGATTTGCTGTTTCAATGTAAGACATTCCATTGGGCTCGGAAGATGAGATCAATAAGAGATCGGCAGGAAAAAATTGACCATTCTTAACCTTTACAACATCACCAACCTTAATGTTGGACCATGTTCGTGGTTCCCATGAATTGGTTACCACACTTAATACTTGACCTTCCGATTGATTAACACCATGATCAGCTTTGTGTCGCTTAATATCTTCAAATATTTCTTTAATTGCACTGACCGCCAAAATGGTGAACAATGGAACCGCTGTTGTATAGCGACCAGTGGGCGATACATTTGGAATTTGTTGAAGTAATGCGATCACTAAGAAGAATATGTTTGAATATCGTCTAAACTGTTCGAATAGGAACTTTGGTAAAAATGTGAAGAGATTATATTTTGCTGTGGAAATCCTATTTGAACAAAATTTGTGTCTACCATTAATATACACATATCGTGGAGCTTGTGTACCGGTCACTGATGTGGGCACACGATTGAGAGATGATGTATCGTCCGATAGCCTTTCCATTTTGAGCGACATTGGCATTGCGTAAGATTGAAAATTGGATTCCAGTGAATGGATGAATATATCAGTAGAACATGGAACCGATCCACATCATGATACAATAATTGTCATTGATGGGTTGATGAGAAGGAGGAAAAAGTAGAGAAAGAGAGGAGAGAAAGAGTAAAGTCACCAGTAAAGTCAAGGATTTTGCAAGATGATTTTGGATGAGAGAAAAGAAAAGAAGAAAAAATCGAAATTAGATTGAAACACACACATATATCATAACAGTGATATCGATAATGGTGATGATTAATCAGTAATTAATTTCTCAGGAATATGAATGAATGACACACACACAAACACAACCGAAACCAGAGAATAAGAGAGAAGAAAAGGGTTTTTACAGCTCTAAAGAGCAATGTGTAACAATTCAAATGAACGATGAAACAGATGACATCATAGCCAATGGATATGATGTTATCACAATTCAATTATTATTATACACTCCAGTCACATAATGCTGATGATGATGATTAAAACTTTTTGTAGGTAAGTGTGTGTGTGTGTATGTTCATCTCATCACCTTATCATGTCCTTCTCACATCACACACCACACACAGCTCACAACAACAAAAACAATAGGTATGTCTACACTTTTTCCATAGAGATACACACTCACAAACACCCAGACATGTATATAAATTGTTAACTTTGTCAATTGGTGTCATTCATAACAAATCACAAATCATTATAATTTAGTGGTAATGGTGATAACCTACGCTTTATCATTTAAAGGCTTTGATTTGATGGATGAATCTGTATTGTCCGCTGGTGTTGATGTTGTCCTTTTTCTCGGTTGACCATCACTTTGATCATCTGTTTTTGAAGCCGATTTTTTGACGCTTTTTTTAGCGCTTGCGGACTTTTTCGCGGGCTGTTCATCAGTTTCATCGGTCTTTTTATCACGATCTGTTTTGAGTTAGTATGCAAAGGTATTTAATTAGTTTTCGGTGACATCAAGTCGATGTAGAAAGAAAAATGATCACAATCATTAAGACAGAATTCATTGCTATCATAGCCATCATCAATAGCTGTGTAATTTTTTTTTCTGGTAATGTATTCAAGTGTGTATATGGGTCACTAGGACTTGATAACGGTTTTTGTGTAAGTGTATCATCTCGTGTTTGTTTTGTTAGTGTAAATGTATTCTGGTGTGTCGTGGACATATGAAAGTTGATATGGTTAGATGAATGTCTAAAGTTTTCCTCGACCGATCCTCAACATGCTTGAATTACATTGAAAGAGGATGATGTAATGGGTAAGAGAGAGAGAGTGTGTGTATATATATTATATTATCTATCGAAAAGGCAAGTTCTTCAAGAAGTTCTTGCCATGAATTGGAAAAGTTATCTCCTTCTCCTCTTTACGAATATGTATATTGCATATTGATGGTGTTTACTTTCTCTTGGACACATGTGAATACATTTACCGACTTGATGGTTACATGCAGGATTGCTTACCTGTCATCTTATTTTTTGGATTAACAATTTGGCTACTAATCTAGTCCAAATTGTCTAATCTATACTTTCTTCAATTTGATCACTTGATCTGCGATTTAATATTGCTCCAAGCTTATCAATCATCTCTCTCCACGTTAATTAAGGCTTCGTTCTTTTACTCTGTACACCTACAAATCAGAATCGAAAAAAAAAGAAAGCGTTGACAATAGTTGAGAAATTAAATAGTTCTCCACATTATTTTTCTCCGTTACACAGGGTATATAATACAAATATGGCCAAGAATTTAGAATTTAGAATATAAAACAGATTCTCAAAAATAATCAAATATACACACACAATAGATAAGACCGGATTATCATATACGAGCAATAAATAAATGCCATTCATAAATCAATTGATATCATTTAGAATCCTTGTCAACCCCTCCTCACACACACACATAACCTTGATGTTGCTCTTTGATAGCTGATGATGATACATGATTCCGGAAGTTATCCAGAAGCAAGAAAAAAAACGAACGATAAATACCTTACATTCTCAAAATTCATTCAGCAATATTTTGTTCTAATCATCATCGTGACCTATTGTTTTGGCAACTCACATTCTTTCAGATCGTTTCCTATGTTCTATGTCACATGTTCCATCAACTTTCCACTCTCACCTTGGACACTTATTCGTCTTATTTGATTTGTCTGGCCTGAAATCGTTATCCATTCTTCTCCATTATCATTCCCTAATGTTATTTCCAACTTGAAAGCGAGGAACAGAGAGAGAGAGAGAGAGAGAGAGACAGAGAGGGAGAGAGAAAAAAAAGTTGATAAAATTATGAGCCGATCGATTGAATATATCGATTGAGTACTTTATGTTGATGCAATGATGGACATACACACATAGACATGCACATGAATAACTAAAAAAAGTGATGCAGCAATGTCAATGTCCATCTATGAGCACACTAATTTATTGCATTAGTGTGTGGATCCATGATGTGTACTCTACACACTCTACATATCTTTCAGGCCCCTCACAAGTACAAACCCTTTTATCCAAGAAGGTAAACGGAATGTTGTAACGAATCACGCAAAGGAAATGAATTTGATCGAATTGTTGGTGAAAATAATTAACTGTAAAATCGATTCACATGAAACTTCTCAGACAATGAGTTGCTGTTTTTTCCGCTGTTATCGAATCACTATTAACTCGCTATAATACCATTTTATCCTCAATCTCTCCCATAACCTCAATTCATCATCAGTATTCGTCAATTCTAGATTCTCGCCGGCATCAATAAACATAGTCCAGGTGATCCAAGAGATGAAAGTTCCTGTCTTCTGGGTGACTTCGTTGACTATCCTCCTCTTTCCTTTCCATTACTGTCTCGATAGATAGAATTCATCCAAAGATTCACACAATCATCCTCATGATTCTAATTCAGTTGCTCTAATGTTTCCTCAGTCCCTAATGGTCAAAGTGAGGAGAAAATTCGAACTTGTTAATCGATAGCCTTAAATTGCCTTAAACAGCCAAGATATTCAATGGCTGACAACCGGAAAGTTTAGCCCCTTATATTGAGCTGTAAAGCATGCAATCTCATTTGGGTTTTTCGCTTCTAACCAAAAAAGGACAAAAGAGGCCTCAAAAACATGTCTTATTACTGATCAGGAAGCAATGAATTAATATGCATTTGACTCATTTCGTAATCTGAATATCTTGTAAGATATTGATTCGATGTTGAATTGGAAGATTGATTCTCTCTGATAACCAGAAAGGATGTTTACAATTAGTTGTAATTTTTTTTCTC
Organism: Brevipalpus yothersi; assembly: GCA_003956705.1. Classification (NCBI taxonomy): domain Eukaryota; kingdom Metazoa; phylum Arthropoda; class Arachnida; order Trombidiformes; family Tenuipalpidae; genus Brevipalpus; species Brevipalpus yothersi. Next base: position 107,776 of record QZCP01000068.1, read on the forward strand.
CACTCAAAATCAAATTATCTTGATCATTGAGAATGGACGCCAACACATTCCTCTTACGATGATCCATTCATAGACGAACTGTGATTCATGATAAATATAATCGTGATGAATAGCTTTATTTGTAGTATTACAAAACCTCTTTCATGAGTTTCTTAACATCCATAAGTGGGTTTCAGAATAGTTTGCTGATGCACTCTCGATAATTCCATTCTATTTCAAACGAACAAAATTTCCTTCACTTTGGGCTGCAAAATAATGAAAAATATTCCATCGTGATGGTCTTTTTTCCTCTCATCTTTCATGAATACTTTTTCCAACTCTTATAAATTATGACAAGCAATACGTTCTCTCTCTTTTCAAAAAAACTCAATAATACTAGACTACAAGTCATTACAACATGAACAAGTGCTCGTTTACATACATACAGTCTGATGGATAAATTGCGACAGGATACATAAGAACAATCGTTGATCTCCCATCGATCCATTCACTCTCTCTCTCTCTCTCTCTCTCTCTCTCTCTCTCTTTATCTTTCTTTATTCTCTTTTTTCATTCTTTCATCAAAGTTCTTACACCTCATGAAAAGATCATTTTTCCTTAGCCTCTCTCTCTCTTCGCCCAGGTACCACAAGGGTGTAGACCTTCATAGGAAAGTCATCTCTCAGACACACACACACACACAGTATATACATATACTTACATGAAAAAAAAACACCCATTCCTGATGTTAATCAAGCTCATTAAATATTGATTTTCATGCATTTTCATTCATTCACCAATTGGTAGGCGAATGGAAAAAAGTCAACATGAAAATGAAAACTTTATGCTTTCTGCCAGCTCTCTCTCTCTCTCTCTCTCTCTCTCTCTCTCTCTCTCTCTCTCTCTCTCTCTCTCTCTCTTTCTTTCACTCACTCTATCACAAACATACTTTTCTTTCCAGTAGTTGTAATAATTCAAGAGGAAAAAATCACTTCACATTGAAACGTTGAATGCAAAAATAGTAGTCTGACAAACTTTTTTCTCTTTCTTCATCCCTTTCTTACATCAGCCCATCTTCCATTCTCATGTCTAATATTGCCTCATAGTTGGCAATCACCTTGTTATATTTTCAGAGCCGTTCCACTTCCATCTATTTTATCATCTTCTTATTCTTTCTCCATCTAACTCTCAAGAAGTTTGCTCTCTCTCTCTCTCACTTCGATGACTTGAGTGATAAATTTTCGATCATTGAATAGCTATGCTGTCACTGCTGGATGCTGATTAGCGTGTCTATGCATGCGCCTCGAATGATTACGATTGTAATTAATAGGCCATCACTTGATCTTTTACTGTAGATCGAAATCATATGTCAAATCAAATTTTCTTCTCTTCAAATAAAAAGGTGTATGTATGTTTGTAGGTAATGAGTTGGCTCATATTTAGTGAATCAATTCACTGTGAAGTAAAGCATGCAAGATGAGATGTCATCATCATGTTTGAGAGAGAGAAAGAGAAAAAGAAGGCAAAAGCTCGTAAAATTTCGTTCAAAATGTTTCTTGAACTGTTACAAACGTTTCGTTTGATAGATATTCTTGGAGATAATCACTAGAGAAACTTACCAAAGTGAAGAATTAATTCGTGATATCTTATAATTGAGACAGATGTTTGATGATGATCATACAAACAAACTTTTCTTCACAACACGTTAACAACCGAATTTTTTTGCGGGCTGGAAGATGAGAGAGAGAATCTTTTTTTCAAATGCTCAAAAGAGATGGGAAGAGAGAGAGAATTCACACATACACACAAAATTTTGGAGGTCGATAAAAGGATGAATTACTAGGTGTAGCGATTTGATACTTTTTTTGTAATCTAAACATTATTACATCATTCAAAATATTTTCATCATGATAGTGTATATATAAATACTTTTTATTCTGATCAGAATGAACAGCACGGAAAAAAAGGAACACAATAGTAACTCACTCTCCATGCATGACTTAAATCCCCTCTCTCTTTCTTTCTCTTTCTCTTTCTCTCTCTCCAACTCCTACTCTCAGAATTCTCTCTCTCTCTCCATCCCTCTCTTTCCCTCTCTATCGTAACGATATTCTCTCTCTCTCCCACCCAATTCTCACTCACAACTTATCCATGAACCCAATTTCATGATCAAAAATAATTATTAACGTTTTAAAGACGTTGAATGACTCGGTGCCATCTAGTGCCTTCGTGTATTGGCTGTGAAGTGGTGTAGATGATGATAATATTCTAATAAAATATTTCCACAGGTGATGTAATTGTTCAGGTGTGTGTGAGGGGAAAAATTTCTTGGAAAAAAATGGGAAACAGGGAGAGAGAATCATTTTTTCCAAAGTTTTGTTTGACTATAAAATTTCATAAATTGGTACGATAAAATAGTAAGAAATTGTTAGCAATGAGATAAAATTTTTTCTGTCGAGCTCACCAAAGAGCTTGTAGTGTGTAGGATGAGAATATTTTTTCTTTTCCAAAGAAAATCTAATTACTAATTTTTTGAGTACTTTTTTTGGGTATTTTTTTCTCTTGTCAATGAATTGTTTTCAAATTTAAAATGAATGCAATGCAATTCTTGGATTGCTCTCTACTCCTCTCAGGAAGGCGGAATAAAATTCACTTTACCCATAAATAAGATCAAATTTGATCGAGTATCTCGTATAAGAAATAGGAATGGTCTGTTGAGCATAAATTGTGGAGCTCGTCTTCGAGTACCAATTTCGGCAATTGTGGACGCGGCAGCCCTTGAGCCTTCCTCATCGATTAGTAGGACAGTTTTGTGTCTTGCTTGACGGACAAACAATTCCTTATGATCACTCATTTGTGAGAAATTAGCTGATTGCGGTGAGAATGCAGCTTTCATGCCAAGATATTCCAGAGGTTTCAACAGATCATATTGTGCTTCCAGTGATAGTCGAGGCATTGCAAATTCCAATACAGTTTCACTCATACCCTGGATAATGTCATCGATCATATCGAGGTCCACCTCCGATTGAAATTTGCTTGATGCCTGTCCGGTGGGATCAGTGTGATTGTCCGGCAGAATGGCAACGAAACTTAATTTACCCGATGAGTAGGGTACTTCGGCCACACATGCATGATGCTTTTCATGATCACAATTGAACATGAATGGTCCTGTCTGGAACATGGTGTCAACCTGGCTTACACTGCCATCAGCATTGGTGAACGGCATTTTGGTGGTAAATTGTGGCATGAATGGTCTATTCCAGATACCCTTGAAGTAGAATGCATTCACCAAAATCAATCGAGTCAATGGATCGGGAGGTTGATCGAGAATCTGATTGATTGCACCGAGAGTTCGTCGGCGAACTTTTTCATTCAAAAATTCCATAACCCATACTGGATCACTGGCAAAATTAACTTTCTCCAGCTCAGCCAGATAATAGGTTCGAATTTTATCAATAAATCGTGTGGCCACTTTCACCTGATTATCGACCAATATTGCGTTCATAGATTCGATCATATTTTTTCGTCCAGATAATTTTAACAGATCATGCATAATATCTCGAAATGCTTCATTGATCTGATCTTGTGTCATACCTTTCAGTGAGAGCAAATTGATCATCTCATTTTGAGTGGATGATGATGAGCCTGAATAGACAATCAACAAAGTGCTAAATAAACTTATTGGTGAAAGAAGTAAATTCTTCTTCTCTGGACCGTTCAATTCTTCCAAAGCTCGAAGTAACTTAATGCCCAAATCATTGTTCGATTCGATGATATTCGATTTATCTTGTGATATTTCCGTTCGACTGGGTGGAAAAACAGCAGGTTCTTCGTTGATTGGAATTGGAATCGGTTTAGGCTTTTTGTTTTTGTTTCTTCTTGGCTTGGACGATGAAGATGATGGAGTTGATTTTCTTTCGGATTGTGATTGTGATTCAGAAATTGATGATGGTGTGAATGGTTCACTGTTGGGTTCGGTTGAAGATTGGTGGAGATCAATCGGTGGTGGTATCGTGTCCACACGTGGTGCGGGTGACGTTGTGGAGGGTTGAATCTGTGGATCAGCAGTTGGTGATTCTGAATTGACAGGTTTACTCTTGGTTCTGGACTCAAGTACATCAGGTTGAACAGAATTAAGATTCACTCCAGAAGCTTCCGTTGAAATGGGTGATGTGGATGGAGGAGTAGAAGATGAGCTGATGGAGGCATCATCCGAAGCCTTTGTGGTGGAAGATGTTGATCTCCTACGATTAGAACCTCTTCTTCTGGGCTTAATTTTGGGTCCACGGATAGGTCTAGGCAATTTGGTTGTTGTCGACTCATCATTACTTTCGGTGGTTGTTACTCGTTTCGAGGCGATTGTGGTTGTTTCTTCATCTTCCGATGGTTCCTGAGATTGAGATCTGATTCTCCAACCAGATGTGGATATTACCAAAAAAGTGACCACAATAGCGATTATCATGAGAACATGTTGATTTCGTATGGTAGCCATTATCACTTTAGACAACCGAAAAATGTTGTGATAAAAAAAGTATGCAAAGTAACAAGAATTTTGAATTGATGATTTGCAAATTTTTTTGCACTCACTTTAACTGACTAACTAAAGAGAAAAAAACAAAAAGTGAACAAAATATTGTCGTTGAAACGTCAAAGAATATTGCATGTATGATCAGATTATGGTGATTTACGTTGGAAAACTGTTAACGATGATCAGGATGCTGCTCTTCCTCCGGAAGTAGAATCACGAATAATTTTTTTCACCCTGTTCTTCTTTTTCTCTCTCTCTTTCCAAAGATCGATATGGAAGTGAATGATGACGACAGATGAGAGCAAAATTTTATCCCGAAAAGATTGAAGAATAAGTAGAAGGAAAAGAAGAACGTAACAATCGAATGTATACAATCAAGTGTAGACACTCAATGAGAATGGAGAGCTTCCGTTGATGACCGTGAAATAAAGATCAGCATGAGGTTGAATGATGGTCAAGTACGTGTGTGTGTGTGGATCTTATTTCTAGCGATCGGGGAAGTATAGAAGTGAAAAAAAAAGAAAATGTTACTGACAATAATGATGCTAGACTACAATGGATCGAAAATATTTCGCGAGCATCTTGATACATCGATGTAAGATGATGATGAAGGGAAGATATTCTCAAATCTGAATTGATGTCTTGAAATTTTTGCAAACTGGTTTCTTTTTTCCTCTCTCTTATAAACTTCACACACAGGTTGGCAAAGGAAGTGAGCCCTTTTTCTAACACATATCAAAACATCGACGTTTTTTTCTCTTCTCAACAGCCCTCAGGCGGGCTTCCTTTTCTTCGTCACTCACTCTCTCTCTCTCTCTCTCTCTCTCTCTCTCTCTCTCAATAGCATCTTCCTCTTCTTCTCTCTCTCTTCAGATTTCATCATGATCGAGCCAAACGCCCTTATATTTTCCAAAAGATTCTGATGTGATTCAAATCGATCATGATTGGCTTCTATCAATGGGTTTTTACACACACAGTTTGAAAGCTTGAACTTTTTTGCTCTCTCTTTATTTCCATTTGGCGTGGGTGCCTCTCACTTGATCCCTGTTCTTATCACAAGTGGTATTCAAAATTTTTCACAATGGTTTAGCTTTACCCTGATCAATGGCCAGAAGAAAAGGAGGAGGATGAGGCGGAGGAGGTTTTGGCCTTCTTCAATTTTCTTCAATTTGAAATAAAGCCAATCGTGAATAGTGGATGCATACTATTTCCAATTAGACCATCAAGTTCAAAGGGGATAGAAAAAAAAATCGGAAGTTCAATCATACAATCGCGTTAGTAGGATGCTCACTAATAAAGGTAAAGTTTCTATCAAACTTATCATGTTTTTATCGGAAAATAGAACTACAGAACAGATTAAGGGAAGAATACTGGATGAAGAATACAGATGAGAAGGAATACAATGAAAAGTTTTCATGCTTTAAAACCTGTGGGTTTTAGAATCATAATTGCCGATAGTCAAAAAAATTCTCAAATTGCATTCTCCTTTGAACTTTGCAATCTTATTTTTTTACTAAGAGATTCTGTTAATCAATCATCAATCTCATCCATCTCAACCATTTTGCTTGAAGTTGACTTTTACCTCGTCACAATTTTTTTCTAGGAGCTCAAAATCCTTCACATTACTTTTCCCTACCTTTGAAAAAGAATTATCCACTTCAGGTATTTAAAGCTAATAAAAAAATACGTATTGACCATTGACCAAGAAATACATGTAGTTCCAAGAAGTTTTATCATGAGATTTTTTGATAAAGCCAGGTCGATGCATTGAAATTGTCGAAAAACAAACTTTATTGCAAAACTAGTGAATACTGGGTTCCAATTTGAATCAAACCGGTCATCATCATAATATCTAGGTGCTTACATACCCAGTTTTTCATTATGGCAATCATAGTTAAAATGAGATAAAAATATCCCAAGAATTACCCTGATGGCTACCAATTTATGGCAACCTTGTATCGAAAGCTAAAATTGGTCAGCTGATTTGTGAATTATGCTTGCATGCATATTTCATATCATTTTCTGTGGAAAACCATGTATTCTTCGGAAAACACTTTGCGACTGTCCATATATATAAAAAAAATTCAAATAAAAAGTAGCATATGTGAGTTAAATCAGGTTAAAAGGTTGAAAGTGAACTTAATGGTGTAGAGAGAGAAAGACTACTTTTTGAGGCCACAATAAGGAAGTATCTTTCTGTCTTCGATATGATAAAAAGAGAGAGAAAGAAAGAACTTCGTGTGTATCGAAAAGTGACCGAGAACGAGATACAGGAGATAGAGCATGGTATGGTATGGCAGACTGGGATAACGGTCAGTCGAATTCGAATGAACATATCAAGTCGCATGTGACCGTTATTTGTACGTATGAAATAGCAAATAGTTCACTGAGTTTGAATGTGAAGTTTGATTGCGAATTGTGTTCCCTCAGAGTGTGTTGAAAAGCTCATGACAAAAATTTTGGACTTTTGTGTAACAACATGGCACCAAATAGTTCGGAAAAAAATCGTACCATCATCAGGAACGGTGATAAAAGGGGTGAAAGTGATGAAAGTACTAGTGAAAATTTGGTGAAAAAAGAGACCACAAGTGAAGGGTTCCGTTACTATGGACCAAAACTCGAAGAGAGATGGACATACTTGTGGACAACAGGTAAACAGACTCCCGGAGTTGTGCCCGATAGGAATCCATTGGAAAATCCCCCAGAATGGTTTGATCTTGATCGATTCACTAAAGCTCAACAGCTCGCGAAAAAGTATTACTTGAGGTGAGTAGGAATGTTGTCAGTGATGATGTTAAATATGATTGATGAGTGTTCAGAGGAATTCGAATTTGACTCAGAATTTCACATCAACATGAAAAGTGATTCTAAGTTGTAAGTGAAAAATATGTTTTTCAATTACTTCAATCTAGTCTTAATATTGCCCATTTTATCGGCAATATTCTTCTGGTCCTATTACCTCGTATAACGGTTCCAATATTTGCAACTGGTCGATCGTCAACCGTTTACATGGTTTTCCTGCGAATATTGTCTACCGTTCGACATGTTGATTGCTGGTATAAAGCTAATCCATTTGATAAAACCACAGAGACCCACAAATCGTTAGCAAAAGTTAGGCGTGCTTGTCATTTGAATGTTTCAAAATTGATGAACGAAAAATATCCTCTCAAAGATGATCTCTGGCTGAGTCAATTCGATATGGTCATGACACAATGGTCACTCATTGGGCCAGTTGCCGTTAGACCGAAACAGTGTGGCTTCCATAATACAACCAAGTAAGTTTGTGAATATCATGAATGTTCGATGATTTTGCAACACTAATGATGAGTCTGTTTTTCCAACACTTTTCCTGATAAATAGAGAAGAGTTTGAGGAATATATTTATTTTTGGAGAGTCATTGGATATTGTATGGGTATCGAAGATCGTTTCAATTGTTGCCTAGATTATGAAAATTATCAAGAGGCTATCGATTTTATGCACATTTGCTTTGAAAGAGGATACAAGCCTCATCTGGATAAGCCATGTCTAATCGTTCGAGCTGCTATGGAGCTGACAGAAGGCGTTTTTCTTGGTCTCAATTTTATCATTCCAAAAAGTATCATATCTTACGAAGGTTTCATGAAATATTGGTACGAAGCATTGGAAGTGCCTCATGATATCAAGCTAGACTCAATAACAGCCAAGATATCCTATGGACTACAAGTGATTCTCACAGATTATCTGCTGAAATTTCCAATCATCTATAATGCATTTTCTACCATGTATTTCCGCATGCTGGACATGTTATACGTGAAAGTGAATCAAGTTCGTGATGCAATCAATCAAAAATACAAAGACACAAAGTACGAGATACCCAATGAATGTGGCATATACAGTATCGAAAACAAGCTGTATCGACCAAATATTCAAGAATTGCAGATGTAAATCACAAATCACAGAAAAATTTCAAATCAAATTTGATCAAAAATTCAAAGACTCTTAAAATTATAACCAATAAAACTGGGTTCAACTCACCAAAAAAGAAAATCTGATCTTCAAGCTTTAACCTTCTTATATTTCTTTTCATGACCGACTAATACTTATTAGCACACCAAAATCAAAGTCAACTATCATGAAAAATTTTTTATCTTTCCGGAAGAAGAATATCACCAAAATTTCCCCTCAGGACATATCTGATCTCGATTTTCGAATTCTTACTCAACTCGAAGTTCGAATTCAAGTTCTTCTTTTTTTCTCTGAACTTTGTTCTAGAACGTAAACACAAGATGGCGCTTCGCATTAGTACTACTATCGAATATATTAGTACAGTCAACCATCTCTTATTCGAACAGTCCCTTAATCGAACAGAAAAGCGCCATCTAGCGTCAATTAGCTTCTCTACCTGCCTTTCGCGCTGCTTTAGCAATATGAAATTGTTATACGGTCCCTCAGAAAACCCCGGAAAAAACTCTGCCACCTATCGGATCTGAACACCCAAAGTGTTCGGATAAGAGATGGTTGACTGTATTGCGCAATATTCGATCGAATTGAAGATGAGTTCGAAGAGAGAAGACGAATATAAAATCTGATCAAATATTGTGATTATGATGTGAAAATGATTAAAATTTGGAAATACTCAATGGGTTAAGTTGTGGGGCTATATTGTTATCATATTAATTGATAAGTTTTGCATGCATTTTTGGGTTCGATTGTGGAATTTTTCTTTAGTATTGAAGATTTTCTAATATCATATTGATATTCGATCTCTCTTTCGCTCTCTCTCTCCAAATCATCATGATGGTTCAAATAATAGTTGTCCATTTAATCAACTTCCTTCCCAAAATTCATTCTACTACAATTGACTGCCAATCCATATATTCATCGAGTAGTGATTAATACATAAATAGTGATAAATAATAACTGTGCATACATACATATATGCACACACATCAATACATCTCGGTCCTTCTTTACAATTTGTTTGCCATGTGTTGAGAAAAGGTTAATGTTGTTTACATCTTTTTGCTAAAATTTACCGTTATGTTAGGCCGAAAACAAAGTATTCGCCGAGGCGATATGATGATCGTTGATTACGGTCCAGAAGAGACATTTAACGAAAGTACCGATATTGAATGGGTAAACAAGCCATGGGTTAAACGATTTTTGCGACTTTGCGCTCTTATGTCCCTTATATCCGTGATTCTCAATACTCCACATACTTACCATGCCAGTCACTTGTTAAATTATATCACTTTTGTTATTGATGTGATCGTTACATTAAGCTTTACCGCTGAAATGGTTGCCAAAATTCACATGAGAGGCTTACTTTTGGGAGAAGGAGCCTACTTTCGAGATAAATGGTGCCAATTTGATGCAGTTTTGGTTATGTTTCATTGGTTCTCCATAATATTGCATGTGAGTAATGTGTGTTTTTTGTGTCCACAAATTGAATTGCATACTTTACAGCTAATTTTGCAATTTTTGCAATAGTCTCTTTATTTGAGTATAATATTGAGAAATGTTGTGAAAATCAAAAATAGAGAAAGAATCTGGTCAAATTTCACTGAATATATTTCATTCATGCGATACAGATAGTTTTATCATAAGAGGTAGAAATAGATCAGATATGCCGGCTAACTGATTTCCTTTATGAGCTAGATTTTTGCATACTGACTGGAATTTCAGATGGAAATCTTTTTCCAATAACTTACAAGATTGATATCGAATGAGTTAAATAATAAAATGAAGCAAAATTAAATTGCAAGAGTTGAATATATTAACCAAATCCAGTTGATGCGCCATCATGGGAAAACGAATAACTCTCAGATAGATGATTGCTCACGTAAAAACGTTTCGAATTGGAAGATTTCAGATTATCCACTATCCATAACCTCCAAATCCTCCATAACCACCCATTATAATGATATCACCCTTCCTTCCTTTGCCTTGAGACACAAGTCCACCACCCATACCACCAAAACCTCCATAACCACCGAGAATAATAATATCACCATAACTAGCCAAAACTTTGGGAACAAACCAATAGATGAACACCATAATCAGACTTATGACACGAGATTTGTACATAATCACAAGAGAAAAAAGAGTTACCTCTCACTTTCATCAATTTTTCTCACAAATTTCGACAGTAAAATAAGATCAAAATGTTCGAACATCAGCCTTAAGTACGAATCAGTGAAACATGAACCAAGACCATATCGTTCCAATAAATTCGGAAAAGATAGAAAGTTGATTCGAGAATCACTTTTCCGTGAATTGAGAGCCTCATTTTTTGCTCACTTGCGTGATGATTAAGTGATCTGCAACAATTCTCCTTCCACCCTTAATTACCGTAATGAATCATAACATTCACATTGGATCATCCATCAGAATCTTTTATTTCCCAAAAAAATCATCAGAGCACGTTTTCTCAGGTCATCTACTGTACATTCAAAAATTTTAGACCGGAATAGAGACTCAAATCTTGAAAGAAGCCATTCTTGAATGACTTAAAGAATGAATGATCTTCTTGGCCAACTTTAACACAAAAAAACTTTTTTTTTCCTTTTATTGTTGGATCGACTTGAAACAAACCTCTAATAAGGTTCTTTATCAATGCTTGGCGCTTTTAATTGCATTTATAGTCTTTTTGGTTCATTTGATGCAAAACATCCCAGAGCCAAAACGCTATTCAAATGTAAATAAAACACTGTAACAACTTCTTAGAAGAGGCTTGGTCTCTGCAATATTGAATTTTTTCAACAGATCACTCAGTATACTATTCTACCTCTCATCTCTATAGCATTGGGAAGAATTGCAATTTTTATAAGAATTTTCAATTAAATATGAGCACTGAACAGTGGTTAAACCACACATCACAAGTTTTTTTTAATTAACATACCCTAATTTGATACCTCTCTCTCTCCATGTTTATTCCTACAGTCTTTGGAGAATACCGATATTGTGTCAAGAAGAGAAGCATACTATTCATTTGTTCGAGCTCCTCGTCCGCTCATCATGATACGATTCATTCGAGTTTTCCTCAAATTTTCCATGCCAAAATCACGTATCAAACAGATATTCAAGCGATCAAGTCAACAAATATACAACGTCACACTATTTTTTCTATTTTTCATGACATTATATGGCCTACTAGGAGTACAATTATTTGGCACACTGATGAGACACTGTGTTCGCAATGGTACCGATCCACACAAAGTATTTCTCACCGATTTGGCCATTCCTGATTCACACTGTTCCCATGATGAAATTCATGGCCACAAGTGTCCTGATGGAATGGTATGCTTGGAACTTGAGATCGATAAACGCCACGCGGGATTCAGTGGTTTCGATAATATTGCATACAGTTTTTTTACCGTTTATCAGGCGTCTGGACAGGAAGGTTGGGCACCATTAATGTATCAGGCATTAGATTCAGTTCCAGCATGGAGAGCCACAGCATACTTTACCACACTGATATTTTTTCTTGCCTGGTTGGTTAAAAATGTATTCATTGCCGTTATAACGGAAACATTCAACGAAATTCGAGTCCAATTTCAGCAGATGTGGGGTGAAAGGGTTGCCATTGCACCGGAAGCAACACCCCAAATTTTGCGTGGAGATGATGCTGGATGGAAGCTAATTGAGCTTGATGAAAATCAAACTGGTGGACGATGGCGAGCACCTAGATTCATTCGAGCATTCATACAGACTGCTGTATTCCAGGTGATTGTTATGGTTGCCATTATATTTGATGCTGTATCGGCGGCAAGTGTTTCATTTCAGCATGATGGACGACCTCGTGAACAATTTTATCGCCAATATTATGTGATCGAGGTGATCATGACGATCATATTTGATCTTGAAATGCTACTTAAAGTGTGGTGTTACGGGTTCAAAGGTTATTATAGGCTGGCATTTCATAAATTTGAACTAGGTCTATGTGTTATGACCACACTGCACATTATTCCCGATTTATTTTTATCATTTTTGGCTTTTTTTCAAGTATTACGAATTGTTCGCCTCATGAAAGCATCGCCAGTGTTGGAAGATTTTGTTTCCAAAATTTTTGGACCAGGCAAAAAGTTAGGCAGTTTGATTATTTTCACCATGTGTTTACTGATTATTATATCGAGCATTTCAATGCAATTATTTTGCTCATTGCAAGACTATCATCGATTCCAAACTTTTCCGGAAGCATTTATGTCCATGTTTCAAATTCTTACCCAAGAAGGTTGGACCGATTTGATGAATGAAACAATCCATCGAACACGCAGTTTTTTCACCATCACAAGCGCCATATACTTCATACTGTATCATCTGTTTGTTACACTGATTGTTATGAGTATGTTTGTTGCCGTTATTCTGGATAATCTTGAGTTGGATGAAGATATCAAAAAAGTTAAGCAACTCAAAGCCCGTGAACAGAGTGCCAGTATTAGCGAAGCACTTCCATTACGATTGAGAATATTCGAAAGATTTCCCGATTCACCACAAATGGCCAAATTGAACAAGGTATCATCTGAATTTAACATTCCAAAAGTGAGAGAAAGTTTTATGCGCTCATTTATTGATGAAGAAGAGGAGACAACATTGCCCAAAGATGTGACACCAGAGCAAGATTTGTTGAGCACATATCGAAAAACTTATCCAATTCGTCTATTAACATCACCCAATAAGACACGAACAGCAAATGCTCATCTTCGAAAAAGTTCTGTGGACATGATTGTGAAAGAGAGCAATTATTATCGAATGTTATTCGGTGAATCTGGTCAAATGTTTGTGCCGGGAAAAATGCAAAAAGGTGAAGTTGGCCAAAAATTGACTCGATATGATGCAAAAAGTATTCGACGCTCAGTTCGTGGATCAATCAAAATGAAGCACACATATGATCATCTGAAAGAGAATGGTGGAGAAATAACGGACAATCCGGCCAATGCCACTGGTACTCGAGATCCTCATGATTTTGATATTAAATTGTTGCAACGAAAAAGACAGCAAGCAGAAATGAAACGTAATCAGCGGGAAGAAGATCTTCGAGAAAATCATCCATTCTTTGATACACCATTATTTTTTGTTGGACGTGAAAGTAGATTCCGACGATTTTGTCAACGAATCGTTTATTCTCGATATGATTCTCAAATTCGAGATCCAATGACTGGAAAGGAGCGAAAAATTCGTTACAAAGCTGTTCAGTAAGTGATTGATGTGAATTGGTTTTGTAATACATTTGAAACTCAGAATATTCTTATTTACAAAACTTCTTTGTTCACTTCCAGCAATCTTCTTGGACTTGTCACCTATCTTGACTGGATAATGATCATTGTGACTAGTTTGAGCTGTATTTCGATGATGTTCGAAAAGCCCCACTACCGAATAGCCAACAATTCGGAACTCCAGATAATGGAATATGTGTTTGTCACCATGATGGCCATCGAATTAATTGTGAAAACTTTGGCCGATGGGCTACTATTCACACCGAAAGCTTTGGTGAAAGATGTTGCCGGTGTGATGGATTTTTTTATTTTTACCGTTAGCTGTGTATTCATTTGCTGGATGCCTGAGCACGTTGAGCCTCGATCTCGTGAACAAACAATCCTTTTATTACGCTGTATTCGACCATTGAGAATATTCAGCTTGGTGCCTCATATGCGAAAAGTGGTCTATGAACTTTGCCGTGGTTTCAAGGAAATATTATTGGTAGCCGTTCTGATGATCACACTGTTGTTCACATTCGCATGCTTTGGAGTTCATGTGTTTGGTGGAAGATTGGCAAGATGCAACGATCATGAAATAACAAGACCAGTAAGTCAATCATTTTTATTTTCAAGCGATTTTGAATTCATTTTTTTGGGAAGAAAAGTGTAATCTGATTGAATATTCAATTTCTTTTTGTACTTAATTTCTTTCTTCTCTCTCTTTTCTTTCATGACTCCATTAGGAAGACTGTGTAGGAGTATTTTTTAGGAGAGCATTTGTAACAAAAATGAAAGTAGACATTCCACCTGATGATCCCTCTTATCCTGAAATAATGGTTCCTCGAGTATGGTAAGTATGTGTTCGAAATGGAAGTGGTAATGATGAGAAGAAGAAAAAAATTTCCGAAAAAAGAGAGAAAATTTTATTCAAAAATCATTCCTGTATAAATTTTTGAATAATTTTCTTGAAAATTTTTCCCATCACATTAGTATGAAACAACAATATTCCATCTCATGATGATTCTGTTCAATTTTCTGTCAGGAGAAATCCTAGAAATTTTAATTTCGATAATATTCTGAGCGCCATGATAGTTCTTTTCGAGATGCTTTCCACTGAAGGCTATACAGAAGTTCGAGACATCATTAATCATACATTTGGTTCAGTGAGTAATATAAATGTATTTTGATGTTAAAGAAAATATGAATGAACGAGTGAAGAAAAAAATTCACATCCTCATCAATGTTTGGCTGAAATCAACTGATATAATTGAAGGTTTATCGTTTCTCTCGCTAACTTGACTATCATAACAGCATCTTATCCTGCAAACCCTTTAATAACAATTTTAACTCAATTTGTAATTAACCAAATACTAATGGAATGTTCTCTCTCTCTCTCTCCCTCTTTCTTCGCCTGTTTTCTTGTATATACCATAAAGGGCTAATCCAAGGCGATTCAACTTTGATAATATTGGAAATGCAATGTTAGCCTTGTTTATCGTGCTCTCCACAAAAGGTTGGAGCGATATTCGTGATGTTATCTTACAAAGACTGGGACATGTAAGACCAAAATATCAAATGACCAAAACTAATCCATAATGAGCATGATATTATGAATGCATGATCTATTTTTTTTGCTCTACCTCCATCACATACACACACACACATATCCCTACTTGTTCATCTAAACAAAATTATTGCACTTTTTTAATGGATTCACGTATTGTCCATAAGTTTTTCTTCTTCCTAATTTTTGTTAACAAGTAACAATCACCTTCTCTCTCTCTCCATCCCTAAGCTATGAGCTATGAGCTCAAAGTCTCTCGTAATGTGAAGATAGAAAAAGTATTTAAGGTACATCCTATCTTTTATGACTACAATTTTCAATTCATTTGAATACCCCTTCATTTAGTAAAGTTTCTTATTTATTTCTTTCTTCACTGTCCAGCAAAATTTTTACATCCCTCAAATGCTGATACCCAAGCTGATAGGCGCTGCTTTTGCTTCACCCTTTTTCCATCTCGTTTGTGTGTATATTGTGAGAATGCTGAGAAAAAAAAATTAAAGCGAATGAAAATATCAAAATCAAAATATAATTACAGTAATAAATATTCGACTGATTTAAAATTTTTTCTTTCTTTTCTCCATGTCCATCTTCGTCTTTATCTTCTTCTTCATTTTGGCCACTAATTTATCAACCAGGTCTACACTATCTATATTCACGCCTACGTTTTTTTGGGCTCACTGATCGGACTAACATTGTTCGTTGGTGTGGTGATTGCTAATTATGGTGAAAACAAGGGAACTGCCTTGTTGACCGTAGATCAGCGACGTTGGTGTGATCTAAAGAAGCGTCTCAAGATTGCTCAACCTTTACACTTACCACCCAGACCAGATTATCATCGATTGAGAGCATTCTTTTACGATATAACACAACATATTGCATTTAAACGCTTGATAGCTGTGATGGTTATCATTAACAGTTGTCTACTTGCCTTTTCATGGGATAAAAATGAAAGCTACACCATACCATTGGCTACTGTATCATCATTTTTGACATCAATGTTTGTCATTGAAGTGATGATAAAAGCAATCGCTTTCACTCCTCGCGGCTATTGGCAATCACGTCGAAACCGTTACGATCTATTCGTAACGGTATTAGGAGTCGTATGGGTTGTTCTGGTGAGCTTCATCATCATTCAACTTATTTTGTACAAATGATATTTTGTTTTTCTTCTCCTTCTTTTACATTTCTTTTCATAAGAAAAGCCAGAAGAAATGCCAACATTCCTACAATATTATCTCTCTCTCTCAATCTTTCAAGTTTCTTGATACCAACATTTGTACTCATTTCTGCTTTTTCTACTCCTTTTCAGCATTTCACTCTGATGAATGAGATCAGCTACTCATTTGGCTTTGTAGTGGTCATCCTACGATTTTTCACAATCACCGGTAAACATGCCACACTAAAGATGCTCATGCTGACCGTGGCTGTATCCGTCTATAAAAGTTTTTTCATTATAATGGGCATGTTTCTTCTAATTCTATTCTACGCCCTGATGGGAGTGATTCTGTTTGGAGGTGTTAAGTATGGAGAGGCCGTTGGAAGGTAGTGTACCGAGTCTCAATTAACCGGAGCATTCTCAGGAAAAAAGAAATTAACAGAAAAGAGAAGAGAGAAGAGAGAAGAGAAAACTAAAATTGCTTGTCAAATAATCATCACACCAGACGACACAAGAGAGAGAGAGAGAGAGAGAGAGAGAGAGAGAGAGAGAGACCTTGTGTCTTGTATCTTCCTCATCTTTTTGCTCATCATCATATACATACTTTTCTCTCTCTTTCTCTTTCTTTTTGACCTTCCCAATATTTAGACACGCCAATTTTAAAACAGCTACCAACGGAATGATCACACTGTTTCGAATCGTTACTGGTGAGGAATGGAATAAAATCATGCATGACTGTATGGTAAGTAATATACAGATAGATACACATGTATTTATACTCATCGGAAACATGTCTTATTAGACACAAAATTAATGATTACTTCAAATTACGGCATGTGTGTATTTGTTTGGAACCATTAAATAAGAGAGAGAGAGAGAAAGAAAAGTGTACCCACATATTAATTTTTACTTTATTCTTTTTTTCAACCCTCCATCTTGCCTCAGGTATCTCCTCCGTACTGTACGTTGGGCAAAAATTATTGGGAAACTGATTGTGGAAATTTTACATTTGCATTATTTTATTTTGGCTCATTTTATGTTCTTATCACTTACATCTGTCTCAATCTGTTGGTTGCCATTATTATGGAAAATTTTTCCCTCTTCTACTCTAATGAGGAAGATGCACTGTTAAGTTATGCAGATATTCGCAATTTTCAAAATACATGGAATATGGTTGACACTCAGCAAAGAGGCATGATTCCCGTTCGTAGAGTTAAATTTTTACTACGTCTACTCAAAGGACGACTGGAAGTTGATTTGGGCAAAGATAATCTACTATTCAAACACATGGTACACGAAATGAAACGATTGCACAACAGTGAAGATGTAAGCTTTCACGATGTACTCAATATGCTATCATATCGATCGGTTGATATTCGTAAAAGTTTACAATTAGAAGAACTAATGGCCCGAGAAGAATTAGAATATATTATACAAGATGAGGTTGCCAAGCAAACCATACGACATTGGCTTGATAAGTGTATACGTCGAATTCGTCAGCAAAGACAGCAAGCTCAACAATCATTGATTCAAGATTTACGTGCCACAAACGAGCCATACTATGCCGGTCTTGGTGGACTGAGTCCAGCACGAGACGATGTATCACCAGAACGCAAAGAATCGATTAAAGAGGAGATCATTGAGGGTGGAATAAGTGGTCTCGGTGGTGGGGGTGGTATTGCTAGTAGTGGTAGTGGTACTGGAGGTGGTGTTGGTGGTGGTGGTGGTAGTGATGATAATCGTCATCAAGGATTACAATCCACCTCCCAGTTGGTACAATCACAACAGCAATTGCAGCCTTCCGGCCTTGGACAAGTGGGTGGTGTCAGTGGTGGTCTTACATCAGGCCAACTACCTGTGTCGACATCATCAACATCAATAACAATGGCTACATCCACCATCACAGCGGGTATAGTCGCAAGTCGCTGGTCCAAAAAAAAATTGCCCAGTCGCTCGGATAGCTTGTCCGCTCAGACTTCCGCCACTTCGGTGGGGAGTAAAAAATTTCTCACACCCACCGGTCTCAATGATCCTGGACGATCTAAGGTGGATAAGGATGGCTTTCCAATTAAAACATCCAAATGGTCTGGTAAAATAACACCAAGTTTGGTGAATAGTATTGGCAATATGGGTGATCTACCGGAAGCATCTGCACCGATAGGCACGGGTGAAGATGATCAGGGTGTAAGTGATTATTGGATATCATATTCAACTGGACATTGTAAGAAAAATCTTCCCCTACCCAAAGTGTCCAATTTGGTGAAAGAAGTTCATGATTGGTGGAAGTGCCTAGTGGAAGACAATGCTGATCCTAAATTGACTAGCTCATCCATTGATTGTACAGCATATTAAATTTAATTGTCCCTCCAATAAGAGCGGAATTATGGTAGAAAATATTTATACTCTGTTATACCAATTTTTTAGCCACCTCACTTTCACAAAATATTTACTCTCTCCTATTCTCTTCCGATCATATATTTGATTTCCACACATATTTGAAATTCAGCCTTCCAGTTAATGGATTTTTTTTGAGAGATGCTTATTGAATTTTTTTTGTCCTACTTCCAAAAAATCATTAACCACCAAAATTGTTTGCTGAAAAAAGAATATTTCAGTTCAACCAGGGTATTGTTAATTCTACATATTCTTCTCTGTATGCTTCAAATCATCAATCAAAATCATTGATCATTTTCCATCCACTCTCTCTCTCCATACAACTCTTTATATCACTCTCCTTGTGATTAGTCCATTTTTCTCCAATAAAATGTAATATTATTTGATCCAACGAGTGTACATCCTGTAATTTTGTGCATCCCAGAGAGAGAAAATTTGGAAGAAATGAACAAGACTTCTAATCTTGTAATTCTTCATGATTCTTTCTCCATTCTTATGCAAATTCCTTTTTCGCCTGGAACCCTTTTTCCCACCTTCCAAGTGGAACATGATCACCTTCAATATGATAATATTCTTCAGATTGACTGAATATTCTTCATCGACCTCATGGGCCAAAGAGCGTCTGCTCTCTCTCTCTCTCTCTCTCTCTCTCTCTCTCTCTCTCTCTCTCTCTCTCTC
>QZCP01000068.1:127603-141714 GCA_003956705.1 Brevipalpus yothersi
CTCTCTCTCTCTCTCTCTCTCTCTCTCTCTCTCTCTCTCTCTCTCTTTCTTTCTTTCTTTCTCAACAGGATAGACAGAGAGAAAGAAAGACTCCCTATTATCCACATGCTCCTCAACCACCCCCACCAAACCACCCCCTCAGACCCACACCCCCATAACGACAGCGTTCTTGTACTTCTCCTGGTCAATAGTGTAGGAAAGAGAGAATCGAAGTTATCATACAAGTCAATCAGAAGAGGAATACCATGTTCTTATTCAGAAGAATTGAAATTATGATCACAAAAAGCAATCATCATTCGCTGATGGACTGTATGTACGCGTATACGAATAGTTCTATTGGGGTGAACAGTTTCCAGGCTATTCCAATCTGAGAGAATAAAGAAAGAGGGAGAGAGAGACACTTTGTTATACATCAGATCTTTCTCTCTTCAGGCTGCTCCTTCTTCTTTGCTTCGCGTTGATCTTAGGGCAGAGAATCTCGTTCTGAGTTCCATCATAATCAGAATTAGGAATCCCATCTTTGATGTTGATGATAATGATAATCAGATCCAATTGAATTGAGCTCAGTTTTTTATTCTTCTTCATTCTCCTCTCTGTCCAGTATGTGTGTGTGTGTGTGTGTGCATTACATTCAAGAGAGAAGGCCTCCCATCCATCCAGCCCACTGGAGAAATTAAGATTGAAATAGAGTGAAAGAGGAAGAGAAAGAAAGAAGGAGAGAGAGAGAGAGAGACTTGGTTTTTCTCGAATTGGCATCTCACGTTGATGCTTCTCCTTTCTTTCTTTCTCTCTCTCTCTCTCTCTTTTCCAAATATCAGGTGTTGGCCATTACCTCTACAAGTTTTGCAAATGCATGGGATCTTTGGCGAAAAAAATATATTCTGGCTATCATGAGAGAGAGAGAGAATACAGAAATTTTGTGTATCCAACATGTAGAAAGAGAGAGAGAGAGAAAGAAAGAGAGAGAGAGCCAGAATCATGAAAGAAAGAAGAGAGAGAGAGAGAGCAAGTGAGCAAGAGAGAGTGAGCACTTTTTCCTCACAGCCCTCACAGCTGATCAGAAGCGAGGACTCCACTTTATCTCGCGTCTCTCTTTCTTCTCTTTCTCTCTCTTTCTTTCCCTTTAAGCTAGTTTCTTTATTATTTAATTTTTGTTTAAATTTTAGGTGATTCACATGGGCCATGTTCAATTGTTATACCAATGTGTAGTGTAGGCATACATCTCGGTGCTTCTCTGGTGGAGTGGCCTGATTCCGAGATCAGTGATATCGTGTGTGGTGTTGTTGATCGGAGGTGAAAAAACGACGAGCAAAATGGCTGCCGATCAAATAGCCATTCTTGATCGTTTTAATAGCCATATAATTCGTTGGAAAGATGGTCGAAAGGCAACCATAGCCGATCTTGATCGTGGGGCATTCGATATGAGAATAATTGAGATCAATGTGGAAATTGTGTGTGAGTTGATTCGAATGCAACTCCATAAGCCCCCTCATAATAATCCTACTGTTGAAGCGTTCAAGACACTGCTTACTCATCTCAATGCTCATTATTATTTACTACAAAAACATTTATCGGAAAGCTATCAGATTAGAACAAAGGTATTTATCAATTATCCTACTTTCTTCTGTCCACACTATTATACACCATTCTATATATATACTTACAAATTTTTGCTCAACCATCTTTTGTTTCTTTCTTTCCCTTTCTCACTCTCTTTCTTTCTCTCTCTCTCACCACTCTCTCTCTCTTCTTTCTCTCTTCTTCTCTCTTGCTACCCCATCCAACTCTGACACATCTCATCTTCTTTGTTTCCCTTTCTCGTTATCCATCCTGTTCTTCTCTCTTTTTTTAACTTTTTTTCTTCTTCTCCTTCTTCTTCTTCTTCACTCTATCTATCTGTCTATCTATCCATCTATCTATTCTCTTTTCGTCTCTCTCTCTCTCTCTCATCAAATGATCATTTTCCACAGATAATCGCTCTACTGCTCGATATTCGAGTGAAAAGCTCCGGTCAAGTGGGCTTGGTGAATGAAAGTTTAAGCGAAACAAAATATAGTCCATACTACACTTATCGATGTTCATCATCAACCGATAGTCCAAATAGTGCTGGTGTTTCCAATAATAATACATCGCCTTCACAGACACCAATATCATTTAAAACAAGCAAGATTATTCCAAAGTGTCCATTTCCTTTGAATGATCTATTTCCGGCTATCATATTAGCTCTAGAAACAGAGAAAGATTGGAACGTATTGAATCTGATTCTTCGTAAGCTACCCTCACTTCTCACCTCGGAAGCCTTGATTCATGAAATTCCCCAAGAAAGTCTCAAAAAATTCACTTCGACCGTGTGTAATATGGTATGTTGATCAATGTAAATCGATGGCCACTCTTGCATCAGCCCCTCTTTACTCCTTATCGTAGCTCTACACTGTAATGTGCCTCTCTTTATGTGTGTATGTGTATGCCTTGCACACTCTGATGCAGTCGAGTCATCTCCTAGGTTAAGCTCACTCAATGTTTTATTAATTTTGTCCTCTCTCTCTCTCTCTCTCTCTCTTCCTTCCAGATCGAGGATGGTAACTACTATCCAAGTATCAGTAATGCTCCTGAACGTTTAAAAAAGGAAGTTTTTCAAAGTAATGTTTTTCCTATTCTTTCAAATCTGGTCTCATATCATAAATTAATCGACTCTGCGAGTCAAGTAAGTGTGATTAATCGGTCTTTGGGTTGAAAAAGAAAAATAATCCTAGTGATGGTCTAACCATCATCTACCTCCATTGCTGAAACTTTTTTTTATCAGCATTTCCATGGGTGGCACTTTACTCATGTCTCCTTTTCTGCTTCTTTTTCTTTCCCCCCTCTTCTTCCTACACACAGACCGCTTTGGTGACGAATCTAAATGTAGGAATTAAAAATTCCCAATCTAGGCACCAGTGTATTACGGCTCTTGCCTTGTGTGTTGTTGAGATGCCTGATATCATGATAAAGCAGCTCCCAAAACTTCTTTCAGATTTATCAAAAATTTCTCAGACGGTTACAATCGCTAATCCATTACTAGAGTTCCTTTCTTGTAAGTGCAATTATCTTGTTCTCCCTCTTTGTTCTACCCAGGATATATATTTATGATAAGCTAACTTCTCATACTTCTATTCATTTGCAGATGCTACATTGGACCCCCGTCTCTATGCTAGCTTCACTCAAGACCAGTTTATGGCCATATTTGCTATAGTGTTACCATTTACTAATCCGACAAAGTAAGGAAGCTCCCTCCAAATTTGAGACTCGTGGCCAAAGAGATGAATCACTCCTCTTATCTGATGTATTCTGATGCAATTTTTCTTCATAAAATTTTCTTTTCAGATTCTCTCTTTATGTAGTTACCATGGCTTTTAAAGTTATTTCAATGTGGTTCTTGAAATGCCGTATTAATTTTAGGAAAAATTTCGTGAATTTTATTGTCAAAGTAAGCTATTGCTTAACGACATTCTTTCGCTTATCACTAATCGACCTTTTTCGTCTCTGCTCATTGTCTCTGTTTTGTTGTCGCAGAATCTGGGAATAAATGTGATAAAACCAATTCGAGATTCCAAAGACTTTAGAGAAGACAATCGAGAAGAAGCTTGCAAACGAAGTGGGAGCATTAGTTCAGAATCCATTCTGAGAAGGTGAGCCTCATCGCAATGCCTTCAGCTAACTCATTTCTCATTGGAATATCTTTTTCTGTCTACGTCCCAACAGTGACTCTCAAACTAATTCAAATAGTTCTTTAAACAATTCGTCACCTCCGGCAAATGCAGCTTCGCTGCATTCAAATGAAAAGTTCTACATGGAGTTAGTAGAATCTCATATGGACTTTCTGGCCAGATATTCGCAAGGATTGTGTTCAACCGTGCCTGAGACTCCATCTGGTCAGGATATTCTTCTTGATAAATCTCAGAGCTCTACCTGGCTTGTTGGAAAAAGTTTAATCACCATCACGACCAGTGGCTGTCGACAGCGTACTTTTGTTGATGGACTATGTGAGCGTTGTTTTCGTTACTGCAAGTCCGTTGGCAACAATGACTCCGTTAGTGATGATGTGTTCAATTCGATGAAAAGTGACTATCAAGTCAATTTCATGAACAATGGCCGTGATTTTGATTATCATACGAATACACTAAATAGCTTGAGGCATAGCAACAGTACCAGTAATACCACCAGTAATGATAGTTTGTATAATAGTGAACGTAATTCAATTAGCTCGAGGCGAAGGCATCAATCTGCAATTGTACCGAATAATTCGAGCAAACCAGCCTCTCGTAACTTCTTAGATGATCATCATTTCACCAATTCGACGTGTTCATCGGGTGATGATTACGAAGATTCTTATACCTGTTCCTGTTGGTGTGAAGGCTGGGCCGAGATTCGCATTCGCAGACCAAGTGGTACCACTTGTATGATAAGTAGGTTACAAAATCGGCTTAATGTGCCATCCTATCCCTACAATCCTTTCGATGTGTTTACCAACGACTTGTCTCCAATGTATTCATCACGCAAATCAAACAAATCAGAAACTGATGCTGACTCTGGAGTTGTCCGCGGTGAAGATCCTTTGGCTGGCGATTCATCTGATCTCAATTCATCCCCCCTGTTAAGGCGACCTAGTTCATCTCCTGATGTTGAACAAGAAGAAAATGCAGTTGTAACCTCTCCCACCGATGAAAAAACTCTGAATAGTCAAGAATCTTTGGAAGATTCATCAAATGATACTAACTCGGTGAAAATATCTCGGGCATCGTCTCTTGGTCGAGGTGATTCCGTTAAACAGTCTCAATTCACTCGTAGTTCATCTTTTAGTTGGAAAAGTTCATCGCGTAACAAAAAATCGGAGCCTACAAGTCCGAATTCCGAAGTAAATCAGAAAGAAGTATCATCCTCAACCATCGCATCTACTCCTAACGCTTTCCAGACAGCGGCTGCTGCTATTAAAGCAACATTCAAGCCGATCAAAAAAGATCTCCAGTTGGATTTGAAATCTGAACCAACAGAAAATAACCATTCATCAATGAAGTACAATCTTTCATCCACCTCATCATCATCATTGGCTGCTACATCGACCACATCAGTAGCTGCTAATTCTCGAACCCCTCCGAAAACTCCTCTTAAACTCGAAGGGATCTCAGAATCGAAACCATCGGACAATGTCAGTCAAATATACCCACGAGGTAGGCTGGCTACCATATCAGTGATGAGCCCTGCTCAAGTCAAACCCCCTTCAGCTTCATTGTATAAGCGGTCCACATCTAATCAGAGAATTACTGAGGTTTCAAATCCACGTAATGATGGTATCAGACCTGGTTTTGTGTTTCTACAACTTCAATATGATCCATCCATGAAAGAGGTGAGTGACATCATCGAGAGCACATAATTTGTTTCTGAATTAAAAAAGAATTGCGGTTCCTTTAATGTATTTAGTAGATTATCGTGGTGGTACAATTGTTTTGACCGAATGATTCATTCATCATGTCTTTCCAATGATCTTCCTCTAATCACTCGAATTTGATCGAAATTTAATTTTCTTTCTTCTCAAAACTCTCATAGCAGATTGACCTTTGCTCTAAATCAAATGGATGTCTGAGAACTGATTTATGTTTCTGTTTTTCTAAAAATCTGAAAATCTCTTCCCTCTTTACAGATAAACCCACTATCCAAGAAAGATGCAAAAAGTGCAAAGAATGGACGTCCAATCCTTCTGCCGAAGGATGATGTTTCGATTAAAAGTACTATGAACATATTGGACAAGACGCTCCCTCACGATCAACATAAAATAGGCATTTTATATGTGGAAAAAGATCAGACCGAAGATCTTAAGGCCATATTATCGAATCGTAGTGGTTCATTTAGGTATACTCAGTTCTTGAGAGGTGTAGGCAATATAATACTATTGAAAGATGTTGATCCCTCCAAATGTTACATTGGTGGGCTATCTAATGGCGGTGTTGATGGTAAATTGGCCATCACTTGGCAAGATAATTTGATTCAAGTTATATTCCATGTGTCCACATTCATGCCCAACCGAGAAAATGATTGTGATCGAAACGATAAGAAGCGCCATATTGGTAACGATAATGTGTGTATAATCTACAACGATAGTGAGCAGTCCATCAATGTTGCAAATTTGAAGGTCAGTTCCCTCTTATTCACTGAATATTCTTAGTTTTCTAACTTTTTCTTCCTATCAAACAGCTTGGAGAACTAATGTTAGCTGCTATAGTGATCGATCCGTTGGATTTTGAGAGGAATTCGGTCTCAGTTCAATTCTTCCAAGAAGGTAAGTCAAAAAATATTTTCCTGAAAACTTTTTTTGACAAACATTTTATTTATTCTTCATAGGATTAAGTGAGATTGTTGAACGTCGAGAGCCCGCTGTTGTTTCAGATTCTGCTTTACCGGCTTATGTTCGACAACTCAGCTTGAATTTAAACGTTGGTATCAATCCCAACTACCCATAACCCATACATGATTTATGCACGGCAAAGTTTTCTAATCTTTTCTCCAATTTGTCTTTCTCTCCTTTCTAGATGGGTTCTATTATCTACCACAGCATGAGAACACCGAGCATGGGTTATCAATCCGCTTCCAACTGTATTGCAAGGCTGAAGGCCATTGAACGAATAAGGATTAAAGTAGACCAAATCTCCAATGAAAATTCGAAACAACCCACCTATCCTCCTGCACACTCCTTCAATAGGTCAACAACGTTTACCAATCATGATGGTGATGATTCTCATGACTGTGATCAGTTCATAGAAGACTTCACGGCATACATTTGAAAGATAAAAGAAATGTGAGCTAAACAAGAACCCCCTTAGAATCCCGTATTTGTGACGGTTGAGTAATGACACAGTGTTACATTGCAATCACGATATGATATTATTTATTTATATGAGTGATTATCTGTGATTATTCTGTGATTATTTCCAAGTATGTTCGCTCGATCACCCTATACTCTCTTTCCCCGTGAGATAATTCAATCTAGGCACAAATTAGTTATAACCAATTGAAACTACTATTGGATTAAATGAATCATTCGTTTCTTCCATTATCATAATCAACGATTGTTTAATTGATCGCTTCTCATGGTCACATTCATTAATGGATCATTCCTGAAGCTTTGTTGAATTTAAATGTTTTCGAGAATGAATGGTATTCGTGACCAGACAACGCAGAGTGCGAAATCATCAAAGATTCGGGAACGAACGAAGAAAAACTATAGTATTGAAACAGAGTGATTTCTAGTCATACACACATGATTCAAAATGATGAATTTAGCCTTGCTGTAAGTCGCCTGAGATCATTCATATCATCAATCATTCCATAAAAAACACAAGCCTAAGGAGTAACACAATCAGATCTGATTTTACATTGATTGTCAGCCATCATTGGAAAGATAAGTGATGGAGTTCTCTGGTTTTCCTAATGATGAATGAATGTTGTTGAGGCTCTCATATCGTGGACTTCCTCGAACAAGCACATTTTGTAGATCGAGATTGTGTCACCAAATCATGTGCCACTCAAAGCGAATACATATCTTAGTTTTCGAGTGTCTCGCATGACTTTTTTGATACCGGAAAGTTCTTCTCCACACCATCGGGGTTTATCTGGAGAGAATTTAATGATTACTATAACTCGACAATCGTTAGAGTGGATATGTAGGAATGAATGAATAAATAAATGTTATCCACAGATTCCAACTCGTCAATCTTTCATCAACTTCCTTGCAACATTCTACATCCTTGAGCATTTCATTGTTCATATGAAACTTGAAAATTTTTTTAGCCCCTCTCAAAAACTGGCCTCTCTTATATACATGTTGCCTGAGCAAGGCAGGCAGACCTGTTCATTGAGAAAGTGAAACTAGTTCGCCTTCTCAGCAACATCAATTCTCTTCTCATCATTTGTTTGCGTTTTGTATGGACAAGTTTTGGTTTCATGCAAATGGCAGAGAAACAGAGAACCCAACTTATCTTCTCTCTCTCTCTCTCTCTCTCTCTCTCTCTCTCTCTCTCTCTCTCTTCTCTGTGGTATTCACATCTACATGCTCATCTCTGATAAACATGTTAAAAGAATAACTGGTTTAATAATTAAATTATCTTCAGGGCCATATTTTCGCTATACCATTTAGCATAATTTTCATGATGATATTCAACGTCAATCTTACTATTTGAGTCAAGTGTGCATGCATATCTGATCTATTATACCAATTCAAATTCAAATGATGATGATGATGATGATGATGATGATGGACTTCCTTGCTTTTCATTACCGAAAGACAAACGATTAAGAAATTCATGATCATTGCGATTGATTGCGATGGATAAAATCTAACTTTTTTTCCAACTGATTTCCCTTGATCTATCTGATCTGTGTGCAATCAAAATTGTCGCACTGCTTGCGTGCTGTTAATTGATAGAAAAAATGACTTAGATTGACCTAATTAGATGTATCTTGATTATCGAGAGTGGCTTTTCCAATCTTTCCCTCATCCTTCCTATGAGGGAAGTTGGCAAGTTACTGGTCCTGGATGTCAATCAATTTTACCGTTACCATCGGTCGAGCAAACATTGTGAACTTGATGGCAAGTATACTGGAAATACATATACACGAATCGATAAATGGGTGTTAAGAGCTGGTTAAATTTTTCTTTTTGGCCCAATATCATTATACACCACTCGCAGGCTCAAGTTAACCGGTATTCCGGTTAGCTGTGCTTCGAGCTTGTAGTGTATGATGAACACAGTCTGATCTCGAAACTCGAGCCAGATTCAATCATGACCAATCATGACCGATAAACTTGACCAGAGGCAATTTTATCGCCTCTTTTGCACTTGAAATTGCAAGATATTAATCAGTCTCATTTAGATTCATAGTGTCCAATCAGATTTTTCACCTTCCTCCCCTTTCTCCCCTCAGTTTATCTAAAAATCGAGCCTAGATTTACACTTTTCGAACTTAATTTTCAACATTCTCAGGTCATATGTACACTCGAAAGCGACCTCTTGACTTATCTTCTACTGGCAAAATTTTGTTAAACTTAGACTAAATAAGATCAAGTTTTACCGTTATGTCTATTTGTTTTCTATCCATATTGAGTATCTTCATCACATATCCTCTCTCCAACAGAAATAGATCCTCTTCCTTCTCTCTCTCTCGCCTCTCATCTCTCCTCTCTCCTCTTTCCCTGATTATTATCGAAAATGTTTACCTAATGAGAGTGGTATTCATTATTCACTGAGCTGCTTGGCAACATTTCTACTTGCTAACTTCCAAGTAAGTTTCCATTCAAAATCCAAAATTGATCATCATCATAAAATGAGATCAAAATCGGTCTTTAATCGAGTCAAATGACTGCAATCACTGACCTGAGAGCGGAATGATAAGTTTTCCGGTCTTCAGCATAATGTACACAATGTGACATGGAAAACACACACACATACAGTGGACATCGTCTAGACGTGTCCAATTGACATTGAGACATGGATAGCACCCGTGAGTTGAGTTGTAGAGTGGTGAACATATAGTTTGAAACAATGTGTCCACTCAATTGAACTGAAATAGATCTCGATTGCGAGGGAACCGCAATGTGAGGTGAGATTACACCTGAATAGCGTGCTAATTTGTGGCCGTGCCTTGAGCGTGTGCAGCATATTGGCCCGGCATGTCAGACTTCATCAACGCACGATATATCTCACCACAACTGACCAAATCCATTTGAGAGCGAAAATTTTTGCGTAACTTTGTTGTCAAAGTTGATGGGAAAAAATCTTTCGTGTTACTGAGTTGCTCTTCCGAAGGCTCGTGTCAAATGTGCGTCCGGAAAGACACACATATTCCAAATGTACACTAAAATGAACTTTGCCGGTACATTTGTTGATTGAGAAGTCGCATCTCGAAGGAAGAGAAGGATGACAATGGCCAGTAAATATTGCCAAATAGATGGAAACATTTATTTAACACATCCACATGCATACACACACACATTAAGTGCTAACGGCAAGAATGATCAAAATTACGCCCGCGCGCGCTGATTTTGGCATTAAATGACCTCTCTCAGTTCAGAGTGCTTAGAGGCCATCCAGAACGGTATCATATAACACATGCCAAAATGTCTACGATTTGCTTATCTGACGATTCATAAAGGGAGAGAGAGAGAGAGAGAGAGAGATGTGGAAGTTAATGAAAATCGAAAGTTTAACCTGATGAAACATGCACTTCTTTTGAGAAGATAATTCATTAGCCTTCAGGCTGAAGTCATCAGTTCTCTCTCTTTCTTTCTCTCTTACTCTCTCTCTCTCTTTCTATACATCTCTCTTTCAGGCTATCCTAAACATCAGCAAGTTCAGAGGGTGGAGCAGTATGGATGGAGAATTGAATGTGTAGCCATTCCAGGTCAATTTTTGCGACGGTTTTTCGGAGGTTGGACCAGGTCGGTGGTCAGCGTGTTTTTTTGCCTTGTTTTATATTGAATTATATACAATTTGGTGAGTTTGCTCTGTGATGTGTTTGACCACATCAGATCACCTCACTATGAGAGCGTTTTTGCCTTAATGCTCTCAACTTTGCTCCGATCGTATAAAAAGCGCATCGATTTTTCGAAAATCATCAGTCCACTTGGAGAGAGCTTACAGTTCGATCTTACATACCAACCAAAACCCAACCAAAAAACACTTTATTTAATTTAATTCTATTCGGACTACCTCAACATTTTTCATTCATATTTGTGAAGGTGTGTGGAATTTTTTTCCCATCTCTCTGTGTCTACAATTCTTGTGAAATTTTGCAATACTCAAAGGATTAATTCTTCTCTTTCACCATATTTTTCCAGCTCACCTTCATTATACCAAAATGAATGCCAAATTCTTCACAGCCATTATTTTGCTCGCCACTTTCTTGTGGATTGCTGAAGCTACTATCAAAATTAATGTCCACAAAAAGGTATCTATTCGTTGATAATGAAATAAATTCCTATGTGTTCTCTCCAGTGGACTGAAGCATATTTCGAAAGCTTTAGTCAACGAAATGTGACTGAAATCTTGATAAACTTTTTCCCATATTGATCATCGCCATGAAACATAATCTAACTGATTGTATTCTTTATTTTCTCTCTCTCTATCTCTCAGCCAATTCGACTTCATATTCCAATTCCCAGCATTGCTGTGAAAATTCCAAGCATCTCCTTCAACCATGGTCACGGTTCCTGGGGAGGCTGGGGAGGCTGGGACAACTCCTGGGGCTGGGGAGGCTGGGATAACTCATGGAGCTCTTGGCCATCATGGTAAGATCCATTCGAAATCTATGAAATTATATCAAATTCATTAATTTTTATCATCAATTCTCATTAATAGGAGCTCATGGGGAAGCTGGGATGACAGCTGGTGGTAGATTACCACTTATTAGTATTGAGCCAAAATAAATTTCAACCCCTAGCCAATCAAATTTTTTTCGACCATAGTTTTCTCGTTTGTGTAAAAAATTGAAAGACCCATTGTAAATTAAAAACAATTTTCCCAAATGATATATGAAAATCTTCAAATTCTTATTCATTGAAAATCGGTACATGATAGGCTTCCACGATCGATGATGAAAATTCTTGAACAACTTTATCATCGATGAATTTCATTACCTCTCTAAGCTGAAATAAGAAATTTTTCTCTTTCATCATCAATTGATCCGTTCTTGCCGAGTGATAAGCAATTCTTATGCAAACTTTATTGCTGGAAGACTCAACTAGTAATAAGGAATATTGGCAGAATATTGTGGAAAAGATATTGAGATTTATTGTAAACGGCAGATGAAAAGAATTTATATTTATAAGTTAGAGGTGATTTTTGTCCAGAGTAAGAGCTGAATAAAAACCTATCGAACTGATATAATACCGTTTGGTGAGATAATCAAGGTGGATATGAGAGTAAAACAGTGGACCCACTGAGATCAATAACTCATGCTGATGAGGATAAAGTGTTTGATATCTGAATCATTGCGAACACCATTCCCTGAGGCCTGGGACCTGTTGATCGGCCTTGTTTCGATTCGGACCATACTCTTTTGATTTGTTTAAGGCACCATGGATGTCGATTTTTACATAGAGCAATAGTTCTTACCGAGGAACAGGCAAATTCTCTAACCTCTTCCATAGATTGTGTGAGCAAATTTGTCAAAAATCTAACTGGCTTAAAGTCTGGTGTATCTGGACAATCACTTTCCACCGCATCTTTAACACATTCGTCCAAAATGTTATAGCAGCAACAGGTCATGGGCAATATCATGGTCTGATTACCGTTCTTAGATATCCATCCCATAGCTTTTTCAGCATGCTTGAAGCATTCTTGGGTTTTCTTGAGTCCTCTGGTAGACAAGCATTTATTGAGCTTGATTGTTCCTAGAAAGTGAAATAAGAGGATATCAGTTCTGATATTCTGAAGATACTTTTCTATCCAATTGAATAAGATGAGCTGTAATTGATACGTTGGCCTGTTATGAGTTCTTTTTGTTCAGCTAAGCCTCAGATAATCATTTAGATGATTCAAAAAGCAATTCAGCAAAATTGTAGTTCTCTTATTGATTGATCATCTTAGGGAAAAATAATTTTTTTTACATGACCTATTTCTTTCGACTAATCCACACTATCTAATAAGGAAATATGGATGACTAATGATCGAGAAATACTCTCCAAATTGATGAAGTGGGGATAAGAGAGCCTGAATCAGGTCCAGATCAATATGTTTTTCTCTCCATAAATTTCAAATCGCTTCTTAAATCTGAGAAAATTGTTCAATATTTGAATGATGAAAATTTTCCTCATCAAATCGAACTGATCTCTCTCTATTTTGTTACTTTAGCAATGTCAACTTCATCCGCATTAGAAATTATCACCTATCTGAGTAGTGAGCCTAGTCTGAGCGACTTTTTATATCTTTCCCATGCTGTCAAGATAAATGTCATTTGATCGGACAAATCAACACTTATAAGATACAAAATAGCAAAATACTGCAAGATAAAGTGTTCAATCGATTCTCTCAGAATATTATTGCGATTATATTTTGAGCTTATACGTTGTATGCTGGATGCTTTTTGATCACAAATGTGTAAAAAATAGCAATAATAGTTCCTTCTTATTTCGGTAGCTCACACTTAACCCCAATATTCAATCATAAGTTGGACCTATTGAATTATTCAGCATCTCAGTATTTCGTGAACCTATTTTCTAACTTTCATGCATTATTCTTATAGCATGTAACTGAAAATTGTTCACAACAAATTTCGTAACAATATGTTTTCCTGTCCTTGGTCATTTTATCATTTATTCAAACTAAGTTTTCCCAGCATTTCTCAACATCGCCATCATGAAGTTTGAGCATGCAAACGGACTTGTTCATTAATAAAACGAAACTAGTTCGCCTTCCTTTCGAAAACAACATTCATTATTTCTTCTCATTTGGGACTTGGAATTTGTTTCCTATGGACAAGTTTCAGCACACAAATGCTACCATAGGAAAGCAGATTGCTAAACCTACTCAGATAAACTCGTTAAAAGACTAACTGGTTTAATAATAAAACTTTTTTTCATGGTCAATTATGTTCAATCTTCGTTTCTCTCCATGTCTTTCTCTCTCTCTCTTTTTGCCTTTCATTCTCTTTCTCTTCAATAGAGAATTTACGTCATGTACTTGCTCTATCTACTGTAAGGAATCTTTGTTTGTGTTTATTTCTCAGGCATAATTAATTATAATTTTTTCGTTGAAAGAAAAAAGTTCAAACTTACGTTCATGATTCTCTTCCGAACAGAGTGCATCGAAAGATCTTACAACACTGCCGATAGCAATGCTTATAACTTGTGCTGAAAACGCACTAGCACACTGGCTCTTGTACTTTTTCAGATCTTTAATGGCACGCTCACCTTTTCTAGAATAAAAAAGGAGCAAAAGAAAAATGTGATTAATTGTGAGACCATAATAACCTATGTGACGATTGAATGGTGTAAAAGTGCTTGTCAGAGAGAGAGAGAGAGAGAGAGAGAGAGAGAGAGAGAGAGAGAGAGAGAGAGAGAGAGAGAGAGAGAGAGAGAGAGA
>QZCP01000068.1:141783-198216 GCA_003956705.1 Brevipalpus yothersi
GAGAGAGAGAGAGAGAGAGAGAGAGAGAGCAATATTTAGTTTCAAGATATTTCGGAATCATCATGAGAGAGGAAGAGAATTGTGACGCTTATGGTGGACTGTAAACCAGTATCTATTTGAGTTTGAGGCTTTATAAATATATTATTTTCAACATTCTCATATGCGTCATAATGGTTATTATTATAGGAAAAAATTATCAAACTTTTTATAGCAGGAGTCACAAGAAATATATATTTTATATTTTATATTTTACGATTTCTGAAACAAAATGAATCATCTCTCAGCATTGACTGATTCTGAGCGTTACCTTAGTATGTGTTTTGAATACATTTTCTGTATCATAAAGCTAACAAGTGGTATTGAAAAGTGGAGGCTCAGCTAGAATTCCGTGAAAATTTGACACTAAGGGTTACTAAACTCTTTCCCTGAACTGTTTGTGACCTTTTGGTCCCAAAGTTTCTGGTAGAACGTGTTTCTATCCATACCTCTATCATATCATAAAATTTGATTAGCTACTTCTTGTTTCTAGTTATTAAATTTTAGCGATCGAATAAACGGTTGCCTGGATATAATTATTTCTCTAACTTAATAACTGGTTCCTTCCCAAAGTGGATCCAGAGCAAAGATTAATTTG
This sequence comes from Brevipalpus yothersi, assembly GCA_003956705.1. Classification (NCBI taxonomy): domain Eukaryota; kingdom Metazoa; phylum Arthropoda; class Arachnida; order Trombidiformes; family Tenuipalpidae; genus Brevipalpus; species Brevipalpus yothersi. Next base: position 142,418 of record QZCP01000068.1, read on the forward strand.
GAAGATTCAAAGGGTTATTGCACCGCTTTTACCACCAGATACAGTATCTAGACATATAATGTGTATATATCTGGTATATCTGTAGGAAGAATTCGAGTGATGGACATCCTTGATACTTGTATTGAATTCTAACACACAAATGCTTTACATGCATTGTGAAAGTGGATTTTGTGAACATTTTGAATGATGGAATAGAATAGAATGGAAAATTGACTTCGCTCATGATTCAAGTGTAAAACGTTGACTACTTGAGAGTTTCGAGAAGTGAGAGAGTTTCAAAGGAAAGCTGAGAGCAATCAATAATGAATTCAGATATAAATACTCACCGGCAATGATTGACCACTTCCTTACCAGATTTTGGAATGGGAACATCAGGATCAATGTAGGCGAATTCTCGGAATCCTCTGTCAATTTTTCGAGCAATTTGTTTGCATTCTTGTTTATTATCTAAGTTTCACGAAAAAAGTCTTGTCTCAATATCGATGAAACTGAATGCAATTGATAGAAAATAAACTTACCACAGACACCCAAAGACAATAGGCACAAAAAGATTGAAAATAAAGAGACGATGCAAATTGAATATTCCATTATGAAGACACTGAAAAATTTAATTCCTATAATATACACTGAGTATTGTTTCACCAGAAGGTTTCCGATAGATGTGAGATGGGAAGAAGTGTGTATCAACCTAAAATATCACCGGGCTTAGATGTTTCGAGTCTCACAGAATTTGATTGGTTCTCTCCTTTTTGAATTTCTTGAAATTCATTAGCAAAACTATTTGCCAGCGTATAAAAGAGGCGGAGAAGAAGGGTTGAGAGAATCCGCTAATAAACGAGAATGATCAGAGGGGAACATGCTAGGTGGGGGGGAGGCGAGGCTACCAGAAATCATCAAATTTGATGAATGATTGTGAATGACTATGACTGAGTGTGCCTTCAGGATAATTCGCTGGAAAAAGAAACTTCAAGGACCTGTTGATTAACTTTTTTTCAGATACTCTATGTATTTTCATGCTTATGAAAATGTGATAAGATGATAAAATCGAGAGAGGAATAGGGTATAGACTTCTCGTTCCGAGACTCGATAGAGAGCTAGGCGATTGATGTCAGAAGTACGGGCCTCAGAATACATCTTGTTTTGGTAATTAGAGAAATAAGGAATAATTTTTGAATAATTGCGTCTTTAAGAAAGGAAAAACTTCATCAAAATGCCAATTAATGGACAAAAATCGCCCAAAGAATCAGGAGTCCTCCAGAATAAATAGATTGATTAAATCAACTCATCTAGGAGCTATACTCTTATCATAGACAAGTGATCTGAATAGCACAAGAATGAGATTTGTTGACTTCAATCAAAATCAAAACACTTGGATTATTATGTTGTACCAGACTTTCTTACAGATTCATCAGCCCACTTCACCTCAATAAACCGATCAAAATTGACCGCAATAGAAAAGTACATGAGAGTTAGTAAGAAGTCAAACGATATCTGGTAGAAATGTAGTTTTATTCCATCGATGGTAATGATTCTTTGAACAACTTATCAACAGCAAAGTTATAGAGCTGACGATTTATTTGTGTCAGTTCTTGAACTTTTTTGTTTGCCTCCTGATATTTACCAACCAGCTCTGAATCGATATACTAGGAAGAAAAATTTCAAACTTGAGATTCTTCAAAAATTTCAAACACATTAGATCTACCTGTGACTTTTCAGCAGTAAAAATTGATGTGATATCCTCAGGGTGCAAACTCTTCTTGGATATATGAACGATGCCTCTCTCCATCAAATCTAGATGACGATCCTCGAACGATTCGAAAGGTTTAACCACACAAGAGCTCAAATGATCAGTATCGTTGAGTCCATGAGGAGTGGTGAGTAATAGTAGATTTGTAATAGCACCTGAAAACAAAATTTATAGGAATTAACAATGAAAAATTAACTCGAAAGCTGATTTACCCTTATATTCATATGTTTTCATCGGTTGTTTGCTTCTGATGTGCCAAATAATAACTTTTCCTTCATGAGATCCAGAGACTAGAGCTAAACCATCGAACGAGACGCATAAATTCGTGACTTTGGAGCTACGAAAAAAAGGATTAAGGCAAGATGAAATCATAATCAAGGAAACTGAAATCAAGTATCAAATCTTACACGTGTCCCTCTAGGGCTAATGGAGCTGGCTTGCTCAGATCGTTGAGGATTTGAGATTGATCAAAGAGCTTTGTCTCGAAGATTGAACCTTTCTCTCCACCAACAAACAGAAAGTTTTGTGCCGCATCAGTCACGACTGACCACAGAGGCTCATCAAAAGTCAAGGATGCAAGAAGCTCACCAGAATAAATATCATAGATCTAAAAATGAATAAAGGAATAAAGGAAAGAATGCTTTCAGTGAGCAACATGTAGAGAAAAGTTTCATTCTTATGGGTACCTTGCAGGTAGAATCTAATGAGGCAGTGTAACATTTGTCATGAATACCATTTGGACCGCAATGAATATCGGTAATCTTAGCTGTATGATTGTTCCAAGTATGTTTTGGCTCTATAGCTAAACTATCAGCTCCTGATAAACTTTCTTTTGCCGATATGATTGGAAATAACATCCAGACCAGAACCATGGCATCTTCACCACCTGAGATGAAAAAGCTACCACACTTTGAGACTCGGAGACATGTTATCGGTTGATAGTGTCGCTGAACAACACCACATAATTTTCCAGATGATGTCTGTAGAATATATCATAAAAATTGTTGAGTATTCCGATTTCAGCAATAATCAATGAATAATGAAATGTCAATCATCCAAATTCCAATGAAAGTGAACGGATGATGGACAATAAATATATTCACCTGATAGACATGGATCTTCCCACTCATTGCAACAATGATAAAGCAACTATCTGGTGTTGTGGCAAGAGCTGTTATCTTGTCTGGAGCTTTCCATCGGGTATGGAGTTGCTTTTTTAGACTAAACAAATGAACTACAGAGGAATCTTTTTGACCACATAGCAAAAATTGATCAAACAATGGTGCAACACAATTTTGAGCACATATAAAATTTTCTTTGAAAGCTTTCACTTGATTTCCGGATAGAAAATCTTGAATATTTAATGACCAATTTTGTGAATGCAATGTTGAAGTGATGAGAACCTGTAAAATAACAAACCAAATAAAAAGCAATCAATTATAAACCCAAAATTGATTCACAATCTCATGTTACGATTAAAAAATCGTCCTCGAATGTTTCAACTTTTTACCTGTTTCATGTTGCTTCTGTTGCTGTTTTTGTTGTTACTGGGAAAAATTTAATAATCAATTTCGAAAATGAAACTTAGTAAAAGGTACACATAGTTTTCATAACACCACAATCAGAATCACAATTAATTGTATTAATTTTCAAATAAACACTGATCAATAAATTCCTGATGTTGTCGCTTCGAAAACAGTGGCAACCGGCAAAAACACATGCCGCAATGTTGATTGGTTACTGATTGATTGAGAAGCGGTAAAAACAATTTTCAACTTTATTCAACTTGATTAATTTATTTATACAGCAAAAATTCTGTATGGAAAGTTGGGTTAGGGATAAAGGGAAGGAAAGAGTAACATTAGTAAGCACATTGGACTGTCTATCCGTAATCTTACTAATGATCAAGAGAGAAAATAATTGATTAGTTATATATAGATGTAAAAAAGTAAAAAAAAAAGAATTGATGTAAACCATTTTTCCGATTATATTTTGAATGATTGATTTATCACTTTTTGAAAGAAATATACAGAGTGATATTTTACATGATTATATAATATAATAGGCTGATTAGTGTCAGAAACAAAAGAATTTCGTAATTATCTCGAAAAAAATCTTGGGTTTTGGTTAAAAAATTTCTTTTTTGGCATTCTTGTTCATGAAGATCCATTTCCTTAACCAGTGAGGTGTATTCGCAACCATTTGTATGATATTTACATCTGATATTGAAATTTCTCCAATTTTCCGTGATGTCCGAGTTCCTAAGTCCCCATGAGTCAATCATTGATCTGCACATAGGGCAAGTTTTGTTGTCTTTGAGCCATCTGTCCCAGCACTGTAGACAAGCGTTGTGTCCACATCTTGATTTTATTGGGTGCCAAATGAACTCTAGACAAATCGGGCATCTCCAATCCAATTGATCGCAGTTGTCTAGCACTCGATCAAAACTGATTCCCATTTTTTGGATTTTCCAAATAAATAGAACTGTAGGCACTTAAAAGGAACACTTTTTAACTTGATTAAAATGAAATTTCAATTTAATGAAAGGAACAATTCACTTTCCCAGAATTAGAATGGTGCACAAATGAAGTTATACTGGATAAAAAAGTTTTGTCATGAAATATAAAGTCGGTGATAAGCTTCTAGGTGATCATATATCCCGGAAGATCTGATGTAACCTTCAAGCTGTTTGATGAAATCTAATTGTTTCAACCTGGTATTACATATTTGAATTTTTTCGGTCTTTTGTCAAGTAAGCCTTTGGGATTGAAATGTTTCCTTAGCATGTCACCATTAGTTAATAAGAGTCGCATATTCATCTGCCACTTCTCCGTAACATTAGCAGCGGTTCTCAGAGGACAATTTATCCAATGTTTCTTTTCATCTTCTTGAGTAGGACAGCTTTTCCCGCATATACATTTACCGAAATTTTGCCAGTGTCCATATGCAAAATGGCTTTGTAACGGTACTCTAAATTGTTCCGCTGAGTTGCAAAAGGGACACTGTTGTCTATCGCTCGTTGTGATGTTGGCTGCTGGTGTAAGTAGTTGGTTTACTGTGTCTCTTGTGCATATTACTTTGTGGCCTTCCCATAGTTGTAGGGTTATTCTTAATACATCAATCGGTGTTGGTCTTTTGAATGAAGTTTGTCTGAAGATGGGTAATTGTTTGAGAAGCTCTGGATCAACTTCGAAGCCTGCTTCTTCTTGCCAATATTTGACATATCTCATCTTCGTTGACATACTTTCATTAAATTCTCGACTGTCTTTCATTACCATTCTGGTGTAGTACCATCCATGCCCCTCTTTGTAGTTTTCTACTTCACCATATCCAATTTTCCTTCTGTATGGAAGAAAGTTATGGATTCTCTCTCTTCTCTTGTACTCGGGTCCCGACCAATTCATGATGATTGTGGGATCTAGATCCACTTGAGTCGAGAGTGCTGGAGGCAAATGTATTTGGTCTTTGTGCATGGAGGATAGTTTGGCATACGGATTATTCGCTGCATCCTTACATCCATCTTGTAGGCTGATCACATCATTTAACACACTGTCTAAATCGAGCTCACTTTCATTAGTTAATTGATCAGGCACTGTTTCAATGAATCTGGAAAGGTTCGTTTCCTCATTCATCTTGCAATTAAATGAGACTTAACTGTTTTTTCTAAAAATGTTAATCAAGTATCAAATCTACCGGAAGAGATGTATAAAATTAATACAAAGTAACATGTATATAAAAGGGGGTGGTTTGATTCACACGTGATCCTTAGGAGCTATCAGGCATGTCATTGACTCTTGAATAGCCGTTGATATATATTCTAGAAGGATCTTTTTATGGATGCCTGGTGGCAATTCCAATCCAATCTTCTGGTATCTCTGGTAATATGGGTGCCCTGGCACATGTTTCCTGGTGTTTGATGTTTTGCTTAAGTCCATGTATTGACTTGTTGCACAAACAGATGAATGGTCTTGTGGAATGCTGAGAATTAATATGTTCAAAAATTATTCTTTTAACCTTGCTAAATGATTTGCAAAATGGACAGAACCATCTATCATGGTAAAAAATTAAATCTTTCCTCAAAAATCTTAGTGTGATAAAGGGGGGAAATGGGGCTTTTTTATGCTCCATGGCATACATTAGAAGTCGTAGAATTAACATGTTGTCCGGTCGCATGGTCAGTTGAGGTTGAGGTACCGGTAAATTTCTCAATTCATCCACCGAGATTACTTTTGTGCCACCATCACTGGCTGCATATACCCAAAATTTCACTGTTTTCAATCTTGCTTTAGCTGAACAATTTGAAAAAATATCACTACATTGTTGATTAAGAGACATGTTTTTATTTTTTAATTTTTCAAAACTGTGGTACAATGGGATTGAAATTTGTTTACTTTTGGGGATGGAAAGTTGTTATCGAGCATGACCAGAATCGCATTATACTTAGCCGGTCTAGGAAGCGGAAATGGTTTAATTTTAACCGTTATTTTTATCGGTCTCTCTGAGATTTAATTGGGCATTATTAATTATGGATTGATTCGATGTCTGGGCTTTAGATCGTTTTATGAGTATATTCAATTCTCTCTTCTTTTCTCTTTCTATCCTCTCCAAGATGTCTCTCTTCTTTTTTTCTTCCTCTTCTGATAGATCTTTTTTCTTTTCTCCATCCTCTTTTGCATTTGGATCTTCATTCGAAGGTGTCTTATCAACTGTCTGATTCACTTTTTCGATGATTGTTTCCGCAATTCCTTCATCTCCTCTTCCTCCAATTCTTGCATTCTGATTTGGAATCTTTTCAACATATTCGTTATGTTTTTCAGGTCCTTTCTGAGTTGGATTATCTTGTGAGCGTTGATATCTTGGACTCTCTTGACGTGGGAATTTATCATTTCTGAATTCTCCATTGTATCTGTTGTCTTTTTCTTCCAAATTCCCTTCTTTAGCTTCAAATTGTGTCTCTTTTGGAACTGTTGGAGAATTCTCCTCGCTTTCTGGCTCGTGTCCTAGAAAGGGTTGTCTCTCCTGTGAGTTTCCTCGATAGTTGGCTCTAAAATTACTTCTGCCTCTTCTTCCTCTGTGATACTTACGAGGATGAGGAGATTGATAGGATGAGTTAGATGAGTCGTTGCTCCTTTCTTGATGATGAAGATATCTTCCACCTCTTCTGATCGGTCTTCGATTTCTCCTTCTCGTCTGATTTGATGAATACACGTCATATAAAGATGAGAGAAATTCACTGAACGACATTTCTTAAGTATCATTCAAATTATTCGTAAGTACAGGAGGCACTAAGGTTTTTATCTTTTTGATACTTTTAACGATATGGTAACCTAATTTTCGTATACCTGTTAGTGAACTACCCAGTTTTAAAATGTCATCTATTGAAATAGAGCTCCCTGACACAACTCCTTCAACATGTGAGCATGTGCCTTGGATGATGCCAGTAGTTGAGAGGGGATGAAGACAAATTGGGCATTCATATTTCTCTAGTCCTCCATCCTTCCATAATCCAGATAGCATTGCGATAGAGAGGATGTGAGTTCTTTCCAAGATACTCCAATCTATCTGATTGAACGAATAGTGGTGTAAAATTTTCGATGCTAAATTTGTGGCCTCTAAGCTCATTTTCTCATGATGCATTAAATTTTTCATGATTAGGTAATTTCTTGAATTAAATACTAATAATTTGTTCGCTTTTTCTTTCATCCTCTCTGTGATCTTGAAGCCCTGTCTCTCTCTCGTAGTGACTAAAATTTTGATTTTATTCTTGCTCAGAAATAGAGCTAGTTGGGATCTTTTCAGTGGCTTCCTTATTCTATTGATTATTCCCTTATCCAATTCTATCGTTATCTCCTTCTTGCTAAGTACTTCCTCAATTTCTGATAAGAAGGTATAAAGAGCATCAGCTAATTCATCTAGATAACATGGGGTTGGGTTGAAGTAGCAGAAAATTCTGCTTATCTTTGTGGGTAGATATTCCAGTCTGAACCATAGAAAATTCATTTCTCTTCTCCTCCAATATTTGAGTTCTGGTTCCCTTGTTGTTAGTTCGACGATAGTAGATTGTAGTCCATCTTCCCATTTGGGTAACGGTAGACCCGTGAGGGTCAATCCTTGGATAGATATCGTCTCTATCCTATTTGGATACCAAGCCACTTCATATCTTTGGTCGGTTTTTAACAAATAATTCAGAAGATTGGTCTCAACTATTTCTGCTATGCTTTTTTTGAACATAAGGTAGTAGAGAAGTTGTTGATCGCTATTCCTCTTTAGATCCAAAGCATTGACTATTATTTTTCCAATAATAGCTTGGCAAGTAAATAGATGTTTGAGATATTCATCTTTAGGTATGAATAGTCTCATTGCAGGACCATAATAGCCTATTAACCCTCTGACTGAAGCCGAGAGTACTACTTCGGCCCATTCAAGAGTCAATCCTTGGAATGCTTGCGAGTGTGACGATACGACGTGTAGAAGTTTGTTTAGGCTGGTCAACAGATTATTCTGAGCAATAATCTCGTTCGGTCGATCAATCCGTGCTTTGCAGCTGAAATTATGTCCTAAAATCGCGAGCTGTCTCGTACTCTTCATTTTTCGATCTTTTATTCTGAAATTGGCCAGTTCAATTCGTTCATTTTCTATTGTTGGTAACTTGTAGACCATTATCTTAGTCTTATTTGGGTTAACTTCTAGGCCAAAATTCTCTAATAATTTGATCAAAATGTCCATTCTTTTCTCCGTATAATTCCATTTGAATCCTCTTGTGATTTTGTCAGAAGTCGCAATTATACAATTATCATCAGCATATGAGAAGATTTTGAAATTTTCTCTGCTCACACTTTGTAAGAAAATTGTGGCGAGGGAGAAGATAATGGGTGACAGAAATGAGCCTTGAGCTGTTCCTTTGGTATGTAGCTTCCACCATAATTTATCTTCTTTTTGGATATAACTCCATCTGTTTCTGATATGCTGGCAAATCAATAAAATTGCGGAGTCCTTCAAACCTGCTTTGAATAATCCAAATTTGATTGCTTCCATCGAAATATTTTCGAAGGCATCTCTTAGATCAATTGAGATTATACATGCACTTCTGTGTCTGTAAATTCTTTGTAGATGCATTTTCAGATTAATGATGTATTGAAGACAGTTGCCTTTAGGTAGAAATCCCTCTTGATGAGAGAATTCTTCTCCAATTATCATCTTCTCCTTGATGTATAGATATATCATATAATCCATTAGTCGATAAATGGGATGGAGAATAGCTAATGGTCTCCATCTTGTGCCACAAGCCTTCGGGATTAGTTTTATTCGTGAGCACCTGATATTTCTAGGTGTAAACCCGTGCTTCATGCATTCGCTCAGGAAGTCGAAAATAAGATTTCCATGGATCTCCATAATTAGAGCTAACATTGTGCATGATATGCCTTCTGAGTACGTACAGTCTTTCTTCTTTAGCACTTTCAGGATGTGATTCTTATACTTGTACCAATCTATCGACAAGTCTTCATCTTCTAGTCCTTCATCGAGACATTCGAAAAATGGTGTCTCGTAGGTGTATGCATTAGAAATTTCATCTGGAGTCACCATCCTGGGAGTTAGGATTGAATCAATTTCCGAAGTCGATTTGAGATTTGCGTAGCCCATGAACTTGCGTATCATTCTCCAAGGGCCTTCAATTTCGACTATTTTCTCGAGCTCAATTTTTCTCTGTATATTTTTGAAGTGTTTTATTTTTTTCTGATGTTGATTTTTCTTGTTTCTGATGATCTTAATTTTTTCTTGATTATTCTTTGTCTTCTTGAGAAGTTTTTCTTCTTTGATCAGTTGTCTTCTTCCTGTGATCAAGTTGCGGGGAATAAACCATCTTTTCTTTTTAAAATGGAAATTGCGTATGGATTTGCTATGAATCTCACTCATTAACGTCTCTAACATCGCACATTTATTCTCAGCATCAATTGGGCCATTCCATTGGCTTTTAAGAAAATCGAGGTTTGCTGTTCTGATGAGCCGAATTGCTGCTTTTTTGCTCAAGAAAGTTCTGTTTTTTGGAGAGCAACTTAATCATATTTGATGGATGCCATGATCGCTCGAGCTGACATGAGTATATTTGTATCTTTGAATGTGTTTACTCAAAACTCGGTCTATCAAAATTGCATCGATCCAATTTGCTTTCCCATTGTTGGGGTTAACTTTAGCATTCTTGTCGGTTGGTTGAAAAGCCTGTCCAAGATTTAAGTGTATACAAGCATTGAAGATAACCTCTCCTTTCGCATCCGTTTCATCTTTGTGCCATAGTGGACTTTTGCTGTTCAAGTCACCGGCCAAAATCATTCTTCCTGTTTTAACCGGATATAGATGTTCATGAATAGCACTCATTTGTGTCTTTACTTCATTTATTTTGAGTGTTGGATTGAAATAAACTCCTAGAATGTGAATCGTGTCTTTTAAGGCTTTACTTTTGATCATTATGGCATCAAATTCAATACTATTCCAACATGATTCCCAAATTTGCATGTTGCTTATAATTGCCAGATTTCGTGAGTGTCTTCCCCAGAAAATTTGGAAATCAGGAAAAAGTTCTATCATTCTTTCCGGGGCTAGACCTGGCTCATTCATGATCGCTATCCAGTTACTTTCGCTCTCTAATAAGTGAAGGCATTGAACTGTGGCCTCTCTACTTTTGTGACAATTGAATTGAACAAATTCAAATGAATGGAGCATCTCTAAACAGTAACATAGGATCCATTGAATGTTTTGTATTTACATAATTGAATAAAGAGTCTTACCTGATTGTGATAAATCGAACATCAGCCAATCAGAATATTGTTGGAACAAGTTTGATTTGAGTGGAAAATGGAATTGATGATCTATGGTGAAAAAAAAATACATCTACAAGATCGATGATTGTAACAATTCAAAATTCAAAATTGTTACTGAAATGATCATCAACACCAGCGTACTAACGATATTTGAAAAATTCTGATGAGCTGTGACCTACTGTAGTCAACTAGACTATACCATGGTATGAATCATTGACTATATACACAAGATTTTTCCAATGCCATATCTTGTCACTCAATTTATCTCCTACGATCACAATTTTTCTCTCTCTCTTCCCCCTCTTCTCTCTCTCTCTCTCTCTCTCTCTCTCTCTCTCTCTCTCTCTCTTCCTTTCTATATCATCATAGTCGATTGAAAAGATCTGGTTATAATAATCACTTTCCCTTCTTCTTTTTTGATTTCATTCCTCTCAACGTACACACATACACTCACATACATACATACATCAAACTGCCCTTCAGAACTAGTTGCAAAGTGAACGAAACACGATTAAACGAACGTTACAAATAATAACGTGTTAATAATAATATATAAGAGAGAAGTGATTATTGTGGTTATGAGCAAATAATTTGATTTATTGAATAGCTCTCGTGTTGGACTCACCACAAGTATGAGTTCACTGTCATTATGATTGTTTGACCATCAATGCCATTGACTGTCGTTTAGTGTGGACCAAAGGTGAAGGGTCACGGCAACCATTATCATCAAATCATCCCTACTCTTAAATCAATTAGTGGGCTAAAATTTTATTTCAGTATTTTTTTATTAATATAATAATATAAGTTTGTTCGATCATATTGTTTATTCTCCATAAAAATGACCTCTAAACTTGAGAAAAAATTGAGCCCACAATTGATTAAGTTGATGAAAATTTTCGCCTGGACTTTCATTGGACTGGTAATCGCTGTATACTGCGTATTTTTAGTGTTCAATGATGTACAAAAAATTGTTTCAATTTGTGGAATATTCGGTTTTGTTGCATTATCATACTTATTATCAGTTCATAAGAAACAAGTCCAATGGAGTCAAGTTATTTTGGCTCTCTTGATCCAATTCATAATGGCTAACTTTGTCCTCAAGACAACCATAGGTAGACATGTTTTCCAGTATTTTGGTGACAAAGTGACGATTTTTCTTAATTTCACTGATAATGGTTCAAGATTCATTTTTGGTGACTTGGTTTTACAAGGAATATTTGCATTTAAGGTAATTTACTATCCGAATATGAGACCATAGTATATCTGATAATTTCAAATTTATTTACCAGGTACTTCCGGTGATAATATTTTTCAGCTTCACTGTGTCTATTTTATACTATTATGGTGTCATGCAATTAGTTGTCATGAAATTAGGATGGTTTCTCCAGATATCAATCGGTACAACTGCTTGTGAATCTTTATCAGCTGCTGGCAATATTTTCCTCGGAATGGTAAGATTTGATTGTTTTATTTGATCAACACTTCCAATTGATTGAACATCATCATCATACCCACAGACAGAGAGTCCACTTCTTGTCAAGCCATATTTATCACTTCTGACAAAGTCAGAACTTTTTGCCATTATGACTGGAGGATTTTCTACCATCGCTGGATCTGTTCTTGCAGCCTACATTAATTTTGGTGTGAGTATTCAAATCTTTTTTCCTGCGAAGAAAGTGTATGAGAGTCTGGTAGAGAATTTTCATTCAAATTCTCATCAACCATACCAATATCTCTCCGATCGAAGTTGACTTTATGACCATTGAATTATATTCAAAATTCGGTTAATCTTCAAATTTTTCCACAGATCAATGCCGGCCATCTCATATCAGCCTCTGTAATGGCAGCTCCAGCATCTTTGGGTATTTCAAAGTTGATCTATCCGGAGACGGAAGAGAGCCTCACAAGAGCTGAAGATATTAAGTTGGAAAAAGGGTAATTTTCCATTTCCTTTACCATAATAATGTATTTATATACATATACCCTCACTTGTATCAATCAAAATAGGGTGAACTATTTATTTTGATTGCTTCCTCATAGTCCTACTCTTGAATGTATGAGAGCTGTTGAAAAGCGATCAATATTAATCTGATTCTCATCAAACTGACAGAGCTGAACACAATGCACTGGAAGCGGGCGCAAATGGTGCTTCTCAAGCAGTGAAACTATGTGCTCACATAGCAGCAAATCTGATAGCTCTGATGGCATTTTTAGCATTCCTCGATGCATTCCTTGGTGCTGTAGGTTCCCTCTGCTACCTCGATGGTCTTAGTTTTGAGGTAAAATTTTTTCTTCCATTCGAATGATCAAGAATTTTTTTCGTTCAGCTAATTTTTTCCTTTTCTCTTTCATTCTATCTCAGAGTATTTTATCCAAGCTTTTTATTCCTTTTGCTCTTATGATGGGAGTCAGCTGGGAAGATTCCCAAAAAGTGGCCAATTTATTGGGCCTCAAAATTTTTATGAGTGAATTTATAGCTTATAGGAAACTTTCTGACATGCAAAATGCTAACGTTTTATCGGTAAGTGATGCTATGACCAATCAGTTTTCATCATTAATAAGTCTCGTTTCGATCATTCTCTGACCACTGGTAATTCTTTTTGATTAGCCTCGATCTGAAGCTATCGCCACTTTTGCATTGTGTGGATTCGCTAATATCTGCTCAATGGGAATCCAAATCGGTGGTCTCGGAGCTTTGGCACCTAAACGCAAATCAGAGCTCGCTGGAATGGCTTTTCGTTCAATGTTGGCTGGTTCATTGGTCACTTTTATAAATGCATGCTTAGCCGGACTACTGTATAGCGATAATCTTTCCTCTTCACATGGTAACACCACTTTATTGGTCACTTGATATTCTACTGATGAAACATCACTGAAATTGAGAAGGGCTCCTCTTACATTTTTGGAACCACTGAAGGAGATTTTTTCCATTGTAAAAAGTGTTATCTCTTCCATTTTTTTGAGCTATATTTTAAAGATTCGTTTTCCTTGGAGTGAGCTACAATTTACACTTGGTTAAAATTGTTAATTCAATCTTACTTATACTGTTTAACTCTTTAACTTCATCCACTTGTACACTCTCTCTCCGATCTCACCGGTCGAGCTTCTTAGAATACTTACAACCTTTTTTAAAGAAATCAACAGAATTCCTTTTTTTCACAATAATTTTTAGTTGATAGTTTGGCAATAGCAAGAGCAGAACTTTCATCTCTTGCTCCTCCATATTAGACAATGCATACAAGTTCTGCTTACATCAGTCATTTTTCTCTTCTGATACAAATTATGGACCCATGTAATCAGATAGTGTTGATCTGATGGCTCATGGACAAGGTATGAGAAGGATGCTCTTGGGAGCGATTTGTTCATGTTTTATGATGCTTGAGTTGAATAGTGGTATTCAATGATCCTTCCGTGATTATTTTAACCAATTCTCTATCTAACTTTCAGCGCTCATACTTTTGGACACCCTTTATCAACCATAAAGAAACTCAATTCCAATTCACCTACACCTTTTACGCCTCAATGCAAGATCGATTGGATTGACGATCCTTCTGAATGTGATCAAAATCCTTCCGCATCTTTCAAGTACATACCTACATACATACACACATACCATGTATATACAGTCAGGAAAAAGACGGGGTCCAGTGGTGCTTGTTTATTGTTTCCAGTCGAACGATGACAATACAGTAATGATTTTGTATCCTGAAAGCCATATCTAAGCTACCCAATTCAATCAATATTCAGTCTCGCCAAAAAGTGACAAGTTCTTCATCAAAATTCACCGGTCTCAATTCCTTATAATTTATACAACATCGTTCTGGTGGCCATGCCATGTTTTCCGGACTTCAGATACATGTACTTGTATGCCAGTAGAAAGCTGAGAGAAATGATTTTTATTCCCCCTTTTCGTCTCGAAATGATCGAACAACTTGTATAACAATTTAGCATACTGCTACCACGAACGGCATAGTACATCATTATTGGAACTTTCGCGAATATCCCGAATCAACGTTTGAAATTCATCGATTCTCGCAAACCGTAAGCAGTCAGACTGACTTTTTTTCCATTCGATCTCAAGGCAAATCTAGCTAATTGATATGAAGCGAGACGTCCAAACACTTCTTTGCACGGACTAAGCTAATATCCACTCATTTAATATTGTCTATGCAGTAATTATTGGTCAGTTGATATGCTCTTGTATGGCCAACCTGAACATCCATACTATTTGAAATACGATGTTGGTTGATTGTTTTTCAATCCCATTCGATTTGTTTTTCATGGCCTTTCTGGAGAAGGACATAAAATTTGATTCACTTTAAATTTTCTGAAAGATTTTAAGAAACTCAGTTGTCATTTTCAGTGACCACGAAAACACAATAATCTCTTTTGAGTGAATGTCCAAATACCAAAAAAGGCAAAAGGAGATTTGATTGAGAATTAATCAATCAGCGAAGAACATCTCTCACAAGCATTCAACTTATCTTACAAATTTTCAAAATGAAATATTTATTCTGAATCCTCAATCACTTGTTCATCAGTCGTCACTCTTCCACCAATTTCTTTCCATCGAAAAATGAGGAAAAGAAGTATAGAGATGATGGGTATATGCATTCGATGATTATGCAAAAAAATTCGATGCCAATATGCTACTTCCTTGACCAAGCTTCATCCTTTTTGTCTTCCAACATATTTTCAATGATCCAGCACGTCGATGTCCACTCCAATTCTTTTCGCTCCTCTCTTCTCCTCTTCTTCATACTTTTGATTATACGAGAACCAATAGAAAAGTGATGCAATCGTCGATCTTTTAACTGCTTTTCCATCATCAAGGAGGTCATCAATCTGCCCCAATCTGACCCAATTGGACTCTCGTCGGGCATCTATTCCTGATACAAGTGCTGAGATGATCCTCCAAAATCAGCCTCTCACTTTTCGTATTTAAAGAAACCGAAATTGAATCAAGCCACCTCCAACTTTCCCTCTCTCTCTCTCTCTTTCCATCTCTCACTTCACTCTCCATCGATTTTCAATCCCCTCCTCCCATCATCCCAACTCTCTCTCTCTCTCTCTCTCTCTCTCTCTCTCTCTCTCTCTCTCTCTCTCTCTTTTCACCTCGCTGAAACTTTCTTCTCTCTCTCTCCCGAACCTTCGCTCTCTCACCCTGAATAAAAGCGATCTGCACGATTGTGAATCGCTTCTTCTCCTGAGGACTGGGAGTAATTCGATTACTGAAAGTGTTCGCAATTTATCTAACACGAGTTCTATCTCGCTGGCCGAACAGCTCTTCTCAGTTCGCGCTTCCGACTAGAAATTGTTCACATTCCACAGACGTTTTGTGTGCTGTGTTTTTTTGCTACTTATCTCACGTGCTGCTTTACCAAATTGTTTCATATTATTTTGCTAAATTTTCACAAACACCAAAAACGTTGAGCCATGTTTCTTTTTGTCACAGTTTCAGGTATGAATGTTCGAGAAGTTGTGAATCTTTATCTACTTTCACTTTATTCGCTAGTTTCACTGAGCTTCAGCATCTTTCTTAACTGATCTCAATCATTTGATGATGGTGATGGACTGTAAACGATGATTTTCGCTTGCACTGGGTCCATGTGTATATCAGATTATTTGACATCTTTTCCACCCAGAATACATGTTCAAACCCTTCCAGATTATCCACTGAATCAGCTACAGTGCTAATCAATGTATCTTCCGCGATACATTCATATTGGCTAGAATATGATATGGCACACTTCAATATCAGCCTCATTCACCGATGATAGCGTGAATTTTCGATGTGTACGATTATGATTTCGGATACAGACCATCCTGAACAGTCGTCCCACTTATAGTGCATCTCTATAGATCTTATCGTCCATCACCACCACCAACTTGATGTCACTGCTCAGATCATCGACATCACCATTTTACCACTTACACACGCCAATATAATCAGGATGCTGCTGCTTACCTGTTAACGTGACATAATTTTCGGGTACTGATTCGCTTTCTTATTTCTCTCTCTCTCTCTCTCTCTCTCTCTCTCTCTCTCTCTCTCTTGCTTTCTCTCACTCACTTAACAGCCACCCTATTCTCGAGTATGGTATTGGCTAGCACCATTCCAGCCAATAGAACTGGCCTTCCAGAAGGACCCTCTGCTGGATCACCGATTGAAGTCGGTGTTGGAGAAATTGCCAATCCTGGTGCCATGATTGGTTCTGAAGCGGCCACAAATGAGACCATGGAATTCGATTTTGTCAATTTACCAGGCTACGGTGTAATCGATGACGCCAACAGTACGATTAACGGTAGTTTTTCATGCTTCGAACGTCGCTACGGCTACTATGCTGATGTTCAAAAGGATTGTCAAATGTTCCATCTATGCTATCCTGTTCGAGAGCCTCAAACTCAACAGATAGTTCATCAGAGGTTCTCATTTGTGTGTTCCGAGAATGCAGTATTCGATCAAGCTCACCTGGTGTGTGTGGACAATGATACATCACCGATACAATGTGAAGAATCTGTCCAATACTATGAGGTCAGTAATGATAGGCTATTGGAATCACTGCAGGCCACTCAGCCAGGATTATTCGCGGTGGAAGATGAATCAAGTGATGCTGCCAATGGAACTGTATCCGCATCCGGTCCTACTGCTGTGGTTGGAACTCAACCAGATGCTGCAGCATCTTCTCCGGTAGCTGATGAAAAGCCTGCTGGTCAGCCTTTTGCGGTGTATAGTTTACAGAATGAATTTGTTTGATAAGAATTAGAATTGATCATGATGCTTCGGGGAAAGCGATTGCCTTCAGAATTTTCTCGTTACAGAAAAAGGAAAACTGATCATCATTATTGCCACCTTTCATCATCATTGAACGTAATTTACATTCCTTATCACTCAATTGTATCATAATCCTTTTACCACCTTTTCGATCATTTTGTCACCCACAATTAGGAACAAAAAATTGTTGGATTCCTTTCATTTCTATCTTTTCTCTCTACTTTGAAATATAATTTGGATATGAATGAATGATTGATTCGATTTTTGTTCAAGCCCAACAAATTTTAAGAGAAAAAAAGAGTAGATAAAATGATATTGAGAGTGAAAGTTTCCAAATATACAGGATTCTTTTTCGATTTTATGCTACCATTTCGTTTTGTTTCATTGATCACACACACACACATCTAACCAAAACTATCTTCACTATCATCATCATAGTTTTCATCATGATCATGTGAATGTTATACAATTAGATTGTTCATTTTTATGGAGAAGCTAACTCTTCCCTACTCTTGATTAGTTTAAATGTTTTTAGTGTTCCATTCAACTTTCTCTCTTTCCCTCATCACTCACACAGCCACAATCTTTAATCGGTAATCAATATAGATCATAATGAGATGCTGATGATGATATTGATATATATCGAGCAGAAATTTTTCTGAGCTATGATTAAGTGACTTCCCGTTGAAATGTGTGCGTGAATGAATGGATTGAATAGATACTCTTGAAGCTTATTAAAGACAAACTGGAAGCTATTCTCAATCGTACTTTCAGAAGCACTTCCTATCATGTAGTGAATACTTTTCGAAATATCATGATAGAAGGAAGAGAAAAAAGCATGCTTGATTGTTTCAACGAAACAAAGAGGACCATCCCAAAATCGGAAGAGTGTCGATATGTGAAGGAAGCGAATGAAAGCAAATCAAATTGATCCGGAATCGGTATTATATACATGTATATTTCATTCATTCTCTCTATTTTCATGGATTTAAACCGAATCGTCAACTCGTAGCCATTGCATTTTGTATACACATTTCGCTGTTCATCCCATGATGTTTATCCTACCAACTTCTGGGGTGAACCAATCCATGGTGTGTTTTATTGTGACAAAATCTCGCTTCTCTCTTCTCTCTTGTAATTTACCAACTGAGCTCATCGTAATTAAAATAATCATCACTACTATCAAATTGATTCACTTTCTTTTTTTTCGTTCCATCCATCGTTCTCATTTGTTCCCTTTGGGTATCCATCATTCCCACTCAATAGTTGTTTAATTTAGTTACATCGCCCCATCTCGACCCACTTCACTCCATACACCAACACATCGTCTCTCTCTCTCTCTCTCCTCTTAATGTTCCAATTCGATTGATTTGCTCGCACCAAAAAGCGATCCTTTTGCAAGCTTACCATCAACTTTTGAACACTATTCGTGAGCTGCCAACACAGTTCGACAGCTTCCTAATTACTACTCTTAACCCTTCTACTGAACGAAGCTTACTTTTTGAATATAAATTTATATATAAATATATATTGTGAGCCGAAAAGTTTTTGAGAGAGAAAGTTTTGTGGAGGAGAAAAAAGGGTGATCTTTTGTGACTTTTGTGAATCAAAAAGTCTGTCTGTCTCTCTCTCTCTTAACTAGCTCAAAAGTCAAACACTCATACTCGTTAAAATTCACAAGATTGACTCAAGTGAATCAAACGATGGATGAATCGGTAATACAATTCATCACTTTTGAATACAGATCACAAATAAAATTTTTGGATCCATACAAACGGAATGAATGCGTTTTATCATCCCGTTCTTCATGGAAAAAGTTTTTTTCTACTTTTCGATTCTATCTTGTTTCTTGATGTGCTGCTTTTTCTTCAGCTACTCTTGCTTTCAATCACCTTTTACTCGAATTCTCTCTCTCTCTTTTCACACTCGCACAGCATCCAGCATCATTTGGACATCTTAGTCTCATCCTCTCATCATCGTCTTTTCAGCTTACTTGCCATTCAGGTCGCACACAATAGTGTATATGAGCAAGATCCGATAGATCATCATCAAGGTGTACGCTAATATGAGAGTAAAATTAACGAATAACAATTGACACGTTCAGTGCATTTAATTGAAATTCAATCAATTTTAGGCTACAATTTTGTCACCATTTCGAATATTCAGCCAAGTTCACTGATCTTGAGCTGAATTCTCTTTCTCTTATTGATCATCTCTTCTAAGCACTCCCGATTTTTAACCATCTATTATTAATCACAACCAAAAACTCATTATTACCTTGATTCACTGGAGATGATGAAAGCTTTTTAATAACATCTCTTCGACTTTGGCCAACTTAACTATCAGCCGCGAAGTTTGGCCAAATCTGGGATCGTTGATGATTGGGAACAAAAAAATGACTCAATAGAATTTGTCAATTAAGCTCAATTTGTCTGAGGAATTTCGGAATTGGTGTTATCGAAAAAAGGTACAGGGAGATGAAAATTCAATGAATTATCTGATCAAGTTAAGATTGTTCTTGACACTTGTTCTTCAATTCTCATCACAAATATTTGAGCCTGAGATTACAAAAAAATTTCAGATTAGGTGAATTGATGACTAAAAATTTGATTCAAAATTCAATTTTCGAGCTAGTAATCTCTACACTTTGTATCCAAAAATTCTTTGAACAATTTTTTCCAGAAGATAAATACTTTCTCAAGTAAGGAATTTTGACCTCTGAAAAACTTGGGGAATATCCTTTCAAAAAATGGTCGATAAGTGAAATTGTATGCTTTTTTGTAAATCATGTGTATATAATTTCTTATTTATTGTCACTATATATGACTCATTTCTTTTCGATTATTACATTTCGAAAGAAACGATGATGTTGAATATAATAGACTAGATGCTACCTCTACATGGTTGATAAAAATTGAAATAGATTGAAGAATGGAGATATTCCCATCCTTTTGATGGATAAATTTACAGAGGAATTTTGTGTGGATACAATAATGAAGTAGATAAAATTTCGAAGAAGCACACTGATGGCACATAATGAATAGTCCATTTCATTTTAGTCAATTGTTGTTGTTGATATTTTTTCCCTTCAAACTCTGTTTGTACTTAATATATTGTTCAAAATCAGCAGGATCTGCTGGTCCCCAGTCTTTTGTATGAGTGAAGGCTTTTTTAACTCTCTATTAAATGAGATTACCAAATTCATAAATCAAACCATAATCATCAAACCTCATCATGTATAATCATTGAAGACTCACCTCTTTGAGAGATCCAGATTGTTGCATTATCGCAATTAATACCCAAAATGGTATCTGTACAGCAGCGATGAAAGCCATAATCCATCCGATCATTATTCCCCACCAAGGTATACCAGCTACTAGTGGATCCTGTTTACTGTTATCATTTCTCATCTGTATACTTCCATAGATGAAGAGAACCTGAAAGAAAAGATTGGCTTAAAGTTTCTGGTATGAGGTGTTTGGTAAGGCTGATTAAACCCACAAGGAATGGGAAACGTTCCCAGAGTTCTTACCGTCAGGAGTACTGGTATGACAAAGGTCCAACAAATACGCCAAAACACACCAACAGTTAAGCCAACCATAAATTTGATGTCTCGACAAAGATTATCAACCCCATAAATCCACATGAAACCAATAGTTTCAAAGATACCGTACATGAATACACTGATTCCTACTCCATAGTCTTCGAAAAGTTTCATCAGATAGAGTCCTCCCTGAAGATATTGATACGAGAAATGGATGAAATTAGAGATTCCAAATGATATTATCTCAATATTCTTACATCGGTGGTCAAGGGTAAGCCGAGTAGGAAAAAGATCAGGCACACAATGAAAGCTGCCCATTCTTTGTGTTTCAATACTATTGGAAATTGATCTTTTAAACATGTCAAAAATGTTTCCACCATGGCCACACTACTTCCAACTCCCAAAGTGAAAAGCATGAGGAAGAACATTATGGACCATACACTAGGCAAAAAGTCTAGTTGACTCAATGCTTGAGGATAAGCTACAAAAGCAAGACCAACACCTGAAACCATAGAGCACAAAGTTTCAGTTTTCATTCTAATTCTGAATTTTGAAAAAAATTTTCAATCTCACCATCTTTATTGGCCACTTCACTGACTGGAACTCCTCGTTCAAAAGCCATTGAACCGAGAACAGAAAAAATTACACATCCAGCAAGAAGGCTTGAGATGGTATCAATAACACTTATGATGATGACATCTCTGTAAGAATAAGGTCCCAAAAATTTTGTTTCAATAAGTCGTATTCAGATCTACTATCATATTGTTGAATCTTACTTGTAAACATTTTTTCGAAAATTATTGTAACTTGCATACATAACCAAAGATCCACCACTTACTCCAAGTGAGAAGAAAGATTGAAGAACTGCATTATACCAAACAATTGGATCCCATAATTTATACCAATCAGGCTTAAAGAAATAGATTATTCCATCGATGGCACCTTCAACAGTCAAAGCAGCTACCAAAATAGCAGCCAAAACAACAAATGGAAAAATAGCGGTAAAATAGGACACCTAAATGAGATAAATAAGTTGATGCTTGAAAATTTGATTGATTTCTTTTGTCATAAATTTCTATTTATCACCTTTCCAAGTGATTGAACACCCTTTACAATGCTCAAAAAAACGAATGCCCAAGCGAGAAAAAGACATCCTGCCAATTTCCAATTGAACCATGTGATTTCATCAAGACCATGGGAAAGTTTCAAAACTTCTTTACTAAAAATTGAAGGGAAAAAAATTGTCAAATTATTGAAAACCTATTTATTGTAAAGGTCCAGCAAATTCCAAATTTTAACGAACCCCTTTCAAATTGAGAAACTTAACTGGAAATATTTTTCTGGTAAATCAGCATGATTCCCATGAGATAAATTGGAATGGAAAGCAAGTGAACAATTTCGAGACCATTCTTTACTTTCGTCACACACTGTCCATGGGAGAGGATTTTGAAAAGATGCAAAAAAGTAGTAGATAGTCAAAGCCATCAGATAATTATAGAAAACGCTGACATATGAGCCGCTTATCATCTGTGCGAATCCGATTCCTGTGAGAAAAAGAAAAAATTGGAACAAAAATGAATTTATTGCCACCCAAAAAAAATAATAGCTATCAAGATTATCATGATGTATTCTCGTTAGTCTTAAAGGCAATGATAGAAGCCAAAAATGTGACATTCATTTTCCATCTAATCACCTTTAAGTGCTGGTGCAGCTCTCCATACATTGATTGGATTACTGGATGAAAATTGGCCCACCACAAGTTCCAAATAATATAACGGTCGACCAATTAGAAAAACCAGAACAAGGTATGGAATAAGGAATGCTCCTGAAAGTATGATTCATAAGTTATAAGAGTGAAAGAATGATATCCGGTATGCTAAAGATAAAATAAAATAAAAATTAACTTCACATTCACTCAATAGCTACTGTGAATTATGAACCGCTTATTCATTCATGATAAGGAATGGCATTGTCAAGGACAAAAATTTTGCTAAACAGCATAAAATGACAGAACCATTGAAGCATTCAATAGCATTTGTCATATGCTTTAAATGTTAGACCATTCAGTTCACGTCAAGATTGGTTTAATCATAGCAGCAATTCTATTCTATTAATTTCTGTGCCTTCTTCTTCACCCCAATAATACAGACTTCAATTGACAACAGAATCGATTTCCTGCACCCAGAAGGACAAGGTATTCCTCTCTCTCTCTCTCTCTCTCTCTCTCTCTCTCTCTCTCTCTCTCTCTTTGACTCTCTTTCTTCACCCGATACACGTACACCCGAGGCAGCCATGATGAAAATTAATTTGATGATCAAGTTCATTGGTAACTCCACAACAAGTGACTAGTTTTTCTCGACTATTCTCTCGACTCTGGGCTATCAAGGATTTTCTTCTCCTTATTCTTGGTATACGTTCTCGCCCCTCACATTGATTCAACTCCCTGATTGTTACCATGTCCTATGGATTCCTCGAGGGGTTACCGAGTTTGATTGATATAACTAGATGATGATGAAATTTGGCAACTCAAAATTTTTTACCATCAGCCCTATTGCACTAGCAATCGAAATCACCATCTATTTTTTTCTGGATATGCGAGATGGGGAATTTTTGAACAGAAAATACCCACTTAAGGTCATAATTTTGTAAGGTTTTCAGGGTGAAAAAAGTTTCAAAACTAGTAGCTGTTGATAAGATAAAATAGAGAGATAAAATTACCTCCACCATTATTGTAGGCTACATAGGGAAAGCGCCAAACATTGCCCAATCCAACGGACATCGATATACAGGATAGCAGGAATTCAAGTCCACCGGACCATTGGCCTCGCTTTGGTTTCTCATCTTCCGGATCTTCTGTGCTGAAATGTTGCATCTGTTGGGAATAAAAATGATGATATTAAAATTTTCCGATCTTTCATCGTTCGATGGTAGGTATATTGGAATATGGGTTCTTTGAGCTCAGATTCAGTAGCTGACTCTCTGGTTCTTCGAAAATTCAACCTAATGTTTAAGTTCAATCAAATCTGTTCCATTTCGCGGATGAAAAAGTTTTTTGATATGCTCTCTGACAATTAGATTTTTTTATCAAGCATTGAAATGTTTTATGAGAAACTAATTCAAATTTTTTGGCAAAGAGTATGGGAATGTCATCCAATCGAGTGTCGGAGCTACCGAAGAAGTAGTTCAAAACTCAATTAAAACGTCTGATGTCTAGCTTCTTAGCATCGATAAAAAATGGAAATTGATTTATCAGAATGCCTCAAAATGATTTGAGAGCACCAAGATTTGTTCATATAATGTTTAAAATGAGAAAAACCATCTTGAACGTTGGAGGGACATTGAAAAGATCTAATGGTCGAATTCCGAATAATAGGCCAATATACCCACTTGAAAATTTTATCAACATTTGAACTATCAAATAAGGTGATAATTTTTGCTTATAGATAGTTAAATTCATGTGTTAGGAAAACATATCACAATACTATCAGGACTTACTTGGGTCATTTGGTCCGGTAGAGTTCCATTTTTAGACAATTTGTTTTCAGCTGGCATTTTTTCGCCAATAAAATCACAAAATTTTTCAAATCACAAACAGACCACAATCAAATTGAGTTTCGGCACGTTGTTTGGCTCTGAGCAAATCGATTGAGCAAAAGTGATCCACTGGAAATCAAATTATATCGCCAAGTGAGAATGTGAATATTGTGTGAATCTTCAGCACTTTAACACACTTGTCTTGGGAGAGAGCAAAGAATCGAATGAGAAGTAAGTTATAAAGTCGCGCCAAACTGACAAACAGCTCGATTTATCATACCAAAACACAGTCGGATGTGGTTAGGGTCACCGGCTTTGATGGCATAAATTTGATTTATAAATTCCGACAAGAGTTATAGTTGAATAAAAATTCCTCTTATATCGGTAATCATGAAACATAAAAAGAGTGGTTATGATGATGAGAGAGATATATATAAGAGAATGTGTGAGAGAGAGAAGAGAGTGTTAAATGTTCATCAAGATTAATTTGGTTAGCTAGTTAGAAAATTCTACTCGAAAAGATGATATATATTCGGAGGGAAAAAAAATATGATGGAGTTGATGGAGAGATGAAACAATCGTCCTTCACCGAACTGGTTTCTTCAACCATCTAATATACTTTTATAAATATGTTCAGATAGATACACCAAGAAGTTCAGATTGAAACTTTGGGCAAACATATATGTATACACATACACCAAATACATCAAATAAATTATTTCAACAACATTCTAAAATGAAACATACATACACACAAACACATATATATAAGTCAGTGCAAGTGTTTTACTATTTCGAATATAGTTAAGAGAACGTAACGTCAAAAAAAGTAGTGGCATAAAATTTAAATAGGAGGGATCTTTTACCATGTAACAAGATCGCTAATATGTATATATATATATTTAAACACTGATGAAGCGATTTCAGAAAAAAATTTTCTTCTTCTCACAAATCAAATCAAATCAGATTTGCAAAACAAAATTGTCCATCATCATGGTTGTAGGTGAGACGATTAAAATTTCTCACTTACTCATTCACTTATTCATTCGATATTTTTGGCCATGAATTTGTCACCGGCAATGGTGTGTGTTGAGTTTAGATTTCATTACAAGATGTTAAGACGTGAGATGAATCAAAGTGGTTGTAATTCTTTTTTGGCCCATCAATCAGATGATTATAATTGGTGGAATTTACACTTTAAAATTTATTGACATTGTTTTTTTTCGTACCCACTGCATGGAAAAAGAGCTGTGATCAACGTTAATTGGAAGGGTTCTTGTCATGAGTCTTGATGACAGTGTACGAATACTGATCAAAATATGAACCATGGCATATGAATGGCTCTTCTTGGAACAAAATTATCACCTTGTATGAGCAACACGAAAATCATGACAAATATTTTTAGCACCACCATTCAGTAATCAGAATGCTGAAATTTTTTTCATTCCAGATATATTCGATAGAATTGAGAGGATAAAATAGTCTTTTTGGAAGAATCGATGATTTATTTTAGAATTTTTAATGTATTGAGAAGAAAACTAACCCAATGGTGTGCATATCAGAATTGGTTGTTTGGGAAGATAAGATTTGAGAATAGTTTCTGCTATTCCAAATGTTTACAAAATCATTAAGAGGTTGTTTTTTCATTCCATTAAGATTTATTCAAAAATTTAGGTCAAGCAAGGAGTTAATTCTTAAATTACTATTCATTACTTTCTATGCTACTTTAAGAAAAATAGATTGGATGCCCTTGACGGTAAACCATCGAGCTGGTATTGTGTGATGTCGATTGCTTCTCATTAACGGTGAGAAACCCAGTCTGGAACAACAGCCAGTGAACAAAAATTTTGCCCATCCTTCAAAATCATGTACAAACAAATCAAGGATCAAGGATGAAGTATCACTTGTTTGTTGGATTTATAGCTTATTGAAGACATCAATCAGTTTCTGAGGACATTTTCGATGCCTTAATCGAGAATTTTCGGTCAAGCATTCCCAACACTGAGCCCATAGTCTAGCTTGACTTAAATACTTCGTTCGAAGTGAGAGTCGAATTTTGGAATGAATTTAGGTGCCTCTTCATTTGTGTTTATGATTATTTTATAGCTGTATATTCAGCTTGTGGTAGCTTTACCGAGTAAGTAGACGAAGAACTTTGGATGGAATTGATGTGATTTATTCCTAAACAGTCTGTATTTTCGATAACTCGATCGTTATTATTGAAAATGTTCATGTTCTAATTTGAATATTCAATCTATCGTTAACTAATAAGACAATTCTTGATCAAAATAGAGTTTTAACTCTCAACCTCCTTATTTGATATTTTTTTCCAGGTTCTAATAGAGCAAAATGGAAAATATATTTTAAAGAAAAAATCATTAATGCTTGCACAACATTTTTCCCCAAACTCTTGTACACTAGGATTGATACCTGTTGTTGAAGATGTTTCAAGGAGGACGAGAAAATTCGATTATAATTGGCGATATTATTTGTAAAAAAATGTGTTATTGGAGCTATGGAAACTGAGAAAATAAAGCAAAAAATTATCTTATCAGAATGCTGGAGAGAAGAGATGTATCTGATGATGAAATAATCCATCATTTACCTTCCCTAAGCCCTAAAATGATGGATTCTTGACCGATTCCAATTTATAAATTGAAATATATTTTACCGTCTTAACAATAGAAATCAATGAAAATTTCAACCCTTTTTTCCCATCATTCATGTAGCATTTTTACCTCTCACAATCAGCTAACGAGATATATACCTCACTCAAACACAGGAAAGGAAGTAAATTTTCTGATATTATTATATTTTCTGATAAAAACATTTAAATTTAAGGAAGCAATTGATGATGCAATCAAAATTTGGCGCCTATTCAAGTAACCGATTTGCCGGTTATGTATGGAGCACATTGAACACATTGAAGGCCTTCCAGTATTATGTTCATGAATTAAATTGAATCAAAAATTGTATTACTCTTCACATCACTGCCATAGATGCCCTGTTGAACAGATCAAACACGTTCGAATGTGGGAACATTTCAAATTGGATTTTTTTTTTGCCTCTACCACAGATAAATTGAATTATACGTCCAACATGATAATGTACTCATCAAATGATCATACACCAAGTGGAAAGTAACTTTATCGATTATAAACGCTTCCTTCTTCTCCTCCACAAGACACGATCGTCATTATATCAACATCAACATCACCAACATCATTAACCGAGTGTGAAAGTGGCTTTCATGCTCTCATTTTGTCAGCCGTACTTTTAGGTAAACCTTAAATGTTTCCATCTCTTCCTCTCTGCTACTGATGATCAGACTGTGGACAAATTAATTTCTCTCTGTGTCTTTCTTTTTCGATAGATCATCAAATCTAATCGTGTTTTGTAACATTCCAATTTCATTTGTAATTGTTCACCAAAATTTGAATCAACTGAGCAAAGATATTCATCAAAACAAACAAGTGTCTCTCTTTCTCTTTTGCTGTGTTTACCTTTTATCATCATGATCCACATTTTATCATCTTATTTTGATTAATGTTACTTCTTAATTTTTGTTTCCACTCTACCTCTTCATCGTCTGTGTTGACTTATCCAATCTTTTGTATTCAAATCACACCGCCGCCTCGGTTAAAAGGGAAGTGAATAATCTGTGGTCATCAGCTGGGAAAAATGATTGCCTCATAAAAAAAGAGTTGTTGTTGTTGCTCTCACTTGTTTATCATACTTTCGGGTTTTTTTTGTCTACTCTTCTCTTTTCTTCCCTCTTGGTACTGTACACTTAATCAACTTGTGAGAAAAGGTGTAAAATATTGATTCACTTTGTATAATGGGTATATTATTCACAAAAATTTGGGCTCTTTTCACCAATGAAGGTAAGTATGGGTCTATTGGATTTGTTTGTTTGCCTCAAAGTATTGAAATTTTTACATATTTTCTTTCTTTTGCCATATAGAGCACAAGATTGTGATCATTGGTCTCGATAATGCTGGAAAAACAACAATTCTCTATCAGTTTATAATGAATGAAGTGGTTCATACATCGCCAACATTAGGTAATACGAAGATGTCAGTCACCTTTCGTAGTCCCCGAGGATGACCATGACAAAATAGCCATCAGATGAATACTTGTTATGATGGCAAAGCTTGTCTATATTCTCGATAGGCTTGCATGGCCACTTCCACTGGTTCATCCATAATTAAGAGGGTGAAAAGCATACCGAAAGAGTGAATTCCAGTTATTATTTCGGCAAAATAATGACCGTTTATGCAATGCAATTTATGCAATTTATCCCATCTTTTTACAGCGCATTGAGAATCAATCTAGTAGTTTCAAAGAATAGCCTTCTAGGATTCATTGATATTTAAGCTAAAAATGGTGTTACCGCTCACGTGTATTTTACACATTTAACATCGTTTTTCTTTCTCTCTTTTCCTTTCAGGGAGTAATGTCGAAGAAGTAGTTTGGAAAAACATAAGGTGCGTTACTGGACCGTTAAACTAATTCATTTTTCATAATCATTTCCCGTAATTTCATGTTACATAGGTTCATAATGTGGGATATTGGTGGGCAAGAGTCTTTGCGGCAAGGATGGAGTGCCTACTTCTGTAATACTGAATTTGTAATACTTGTTATTGATTCCACCGACCGAGAGCGTCTTAAAATATCTAAGGAAGAACTTTGGAAGATGTTAAAGCACGAAGATCTAAAGAAAGCCTCCATTCTTATTTATGCTAACAAACAAGACGTTAAGGGCTGCCTAAGTCCAGCAGAAATTTCAGATGAACTGAATTTGACTGCAATCAAAAAGCATCATTGGCAGATCCAAGCGTGCTGCGCTCTGACCGGAGAGGGGCTTTATCAAGGACTTGAGTGGATTGCTAACCAGCTGAAATCGAAGAGTTAGATTCTTGCGCATTTAATCTCTCCATTTGTCAAGAATAGTATCTTGCAAGAGTCCATTATATGGACTCTGGGAGTTGGAATGAGTAAGAGCAAGCATGAAGCTCAGATTCAGTACCGACAGATGGACAACAAATTTTGGTGCCTATGGTCGACATTGTTGTGCGACAACTTGATTTTTATGACCTCAGTTTTGACTCAACTACCTTTATATGTATTTGAGAAGCTGAAATTGCTTCCTCGCCTCATGAAATAGCTCTTTCTATCTCCAAAAATGGTTCTGTGATACACTTTGTCCAGAGATCTAAATTAATGTGGAATACACATATGTATTTTTCATAGATTTTCGAATCAATGAAATCTTTTGAAAAAATCTCAGCTCATCATAATGAAAATGTCTTTCTTTAGCCGAAAAAAGAGTTATTTCTGATAACTTGTGTAAATTTGGAAAATTACATCACGTTCATCTTGGAAAATTTTTCACTCATTAAATAGCTAGGATAATTATAGTATTTTTCTTTCATCTGTTACTCTCAATCATTCTACAAAATATTCCTCCAATCAGTTGTCTTGTGACTAAAAGGTGAGAGTTTCTAGACGGGTAATATTCTACATCTGCATCAGCCTTGATGATAGGATTAAAGACAACAACTAGAAAGTATAAGAGTGATAAGAACCAGTTTTTACCGATAATTTTTGGAATTGTATCAATTTTTGGAAACATAGTTGGAAATGAGAACATCAATCTTTCTGGTTGATTAAATTAATTTAATGCACGTTCGATTTGATCTAATACGAATATTAGTCGAACAAAGACAGGAGAAAGTTTTGATGAACAAAGAAAAATAGAAAAAGGAAGCAAAAACATTGCATCATAGGAGAATTATGGAGAGGGGAAAGAAAAAAAACGATACGAAAGACAAGGATGTTTCATAGTTCCATTAATTCCATTAACGCACCAATAATGAACGATGCGTAAGAGGAGTTGAAACATTTCGAGCAAAAAAACGCAATAGGATATTGAAAAGAGAGAGAGAAAGAGACATTGTTTTTGCGTTCACAAATCATGTTTGGAAACATGCAAAAATCTATGAATTGCAATCAATTGATGCATATATACCTCATTTTGTATACGGTAATAATAAGCCATCACCTCATTACCCTGTTTTAAGAGGGGAAAAGATTTTTTCTCAAAGATTGCGAATTGCTTGTGTATGACACTTATACAAGCACGACTTGAGTGAGAAAAATCAGCCAAATTACAATTGCTTGGCAAAAGAATTGCGTAAAATTAGTTGATTTCATATTTTGCACATCATTTCGCTCGATTTTGTGACTATTATAGAGTCCATTACAAAAATCAGCCGGTATAGTAAGTTGATTTTGCCAACATTTTGCGACCAGAAACGTTCCAAGCAAAAGTTAGGCGGAGAAATTTGAAAGGAAACTGATTTCAGAATGTATCTGGAATCAATTAATCAAGAGTCTAACAAGTAAACAGAGATAGTTAGCATGCATAAAAAACAAGGGTTCAAGAAATGTTTCTCATCAAGATATATAGTTTGGAACTAGAAGCAGGATAATGAAGAGAAAGAAAGGGAATTTTGAGACTGCAATAGCAAAATGGAGGTAGATCTGAGCTATAGGAGTCAAGGGTGTACTTTCTCAAAGCCTCAGGCATGTGGTCAAACTAAAACAGAAAGCAGAACGGTGGGAGCAAAAAAAGGTTGAGAAAATTACTCAAACGTGGGGACATATGCCAACGAACTGGGAATCGTTCGGTTCGGGAACAGCTAAGCAGGCTATAGATAAGCCAGTATGATTTTGTCTGTGATGAATTTTAAGACTCTTTCTGGTGGGTAATATCGAATTGCAATGTAGGCACTTAACATAGGATCTAACGGCTGTCATGCCTTGTCTATTGTAAGGATTGAGTGCTTGCTTTTGTTGAGATGATTGCTGAGTGAGATCAAGCAAACTGTTTGAATGAATATCGTTGCTGGCAGATTTGCTGGTTTTCATGTGGGGATTCTTTCGACCCATCAGAAGATTATTTCGTGCTTGTATTGCTCGGATGGATAGAGAGCTAGGAAGATTGATAACACGGCCACCTTCAACTCGGACATGGTTAACATTTTCCTGTATAAATAATAATCAAGAAGGAGGTGTAAGATTAGGTGTGAGATAATCAGACAAGGAGAGAGAAAGAAAGAGAGAGAAAAATATCAGAGCGTTATACTTACTCTCACTTTTACCGAATTCTGTGATTTAGCGGGCATAAAGCAATTATCATTAGCACTGATAGGATTTTGACGGTGTGGTAGACCGTTGTTCGGAGGATATTGCAAATAGGAAGGAACTGAGTTCGAGTACTGTAGGAATTGCTTCATCATGATCTTCTTGGATTTCATTTGTTCCATTTTGGTGGATCGCCATTTTTTCTCCAAGATTCGTTTCCGTTGCATGGATTCGGCGATAAAGCGATCCAATTCATCGATAGACAAAGATTTAGGATACAATCTCAATAGGCGTCCAGGCGATATATCTTTAAATGAATGTGCTTCCTGAAGATGGTTGACAGCAACACCATCCAGTGAGGTCAGTCGAGTTGTGACGCCCATCTTTTTGCACAGAGAACATTCATAGGCATGATATGCTATATGCTGGTGTAGATGGTCCAAGAAATTTAAATCATTCGCAGCATGGCTAAAGCAAGGTGTTGATAGTAGCATACTGGTGGTAGCATTTGAACGTTTAGCTCCCAGGATTCGGTCACATATTGGACAGCATAGGCCACAGGAACATTTCATTAATAATCGACGAGATGCTTGGGTATTTTGAAATTCGAGAAATTCATCCACCCATCGTTCAATGTTTTGATCTTCATGTATTTCATACATCAAATCGGAAGCTTGAGGATGATTAAGTTTATGGTGTATAGTAAGTGATTCTGTATCGTGAAATCTATGGTCACACAATAGACACAGTACAGGCTTATATTTTAAATGTTCACCATAGTGTGGATATGCTTCCAGTTTACAATTAAATTTGACAGCACAAAAAAGGCAAAAATATTCATGTGGATGTTTACAATTGGTAGAACTTGATTCAATATATTCCGCATGAGATGGAGATATGTCTATGATCATTGAATTACCATCGGATGCTATCGAATTCATCATCATCAATGATGATGACGATGGTGGTGATGGTGAACTATTGGACTCTTGTGATTGCATTTGTCCACAACAGAAGAAGAAGAATAAGATGAAAACAATCTATCATATATTTTTACTCCTAGACCAGTGTGTATAACTCTCTCTGTGTCTGTGGTGTTGGCCACACTGGATGCACACACTATCACACGCCAATATGATATGAGATATGTTCTCTGTATATATATACTTTCGAATGAGTGTCTTATCGGAATACAATCAACCAACAGAGCAATAGAGAGAGAGAGAGAAAGAAAGAAAGTCAAACCGTGAGAATTCAAATCCAAGGATTATTAAAAGCAAAAAATTACGAATAAAAACCACGTTTTGAAAGAAGAAAAAATGTGTGTTGAGATGTATGTTTTGTGAATTGAAGCTTAACTTTAAATCTTTTCACTTTTCACTTTCAATTGAAAATGTTGAAGCTTTTAGCTTGAAGAAGCCTGTTTAAGGCAACATTTAAAGATGTCGCCAGCAGTTGAGTTGTGGGTTTTTAGTTTTCATTTGATTTGATCAACAAATCAAATCAAAATACAGTTTTTGATTAAAATTTGGTTGAATATTGTTGTGTGTGCGGATTTTTTTCCATTGGTTAGATTGTGAAAATTGACTTGACGATTGGTTTTTTGAAGATCGTCGGAAAGTGCCTTGCTATTGGTTGAAAGTGAGACAGAGAGAGAGAGAGACAGCAAGTAACGATGTTTGCTGTTCAAAGAGCTCGTCGAATGTCATGTGGAGTGATTCGATTCAATTCTGATCGTGAATAGAATTGTTGAAATATGGAATGAAGATTGACCATTGGTTGGACGAGATAATTTGAATTTAATCTTTTTGAACTGTGATATATTAATTGCCTGTTACGTATATAAATATACATTGTTATATATGTATACATTTTTAAGCTCAAGACTATTTTCGTATATCGATTTGGTACTCTATACTAGATCGTCATCATTATGAGTTTTCGTGAAAATGTTGACAAGTCTAACCAAAAAAAGATTGATGATGACGGAAAAAATGTTGGTAGTACAGTCGATGATTTTCTTTCATCTGATCCAACCGAATCTCCAACTGATGAGGGGAAGAGAGAATTATCAGAACGCAAAGAAAGTTCGATTGAAGATGATTTGGCTCGTTTTCGGGACAATTGGAAGCAAGAAATCGAAAATAAAACTGATCAAGTGAGAGGCAAATCGAATAAACGATCTAAGAACAAGAAAATTGTCAAAAAATCACAGGACTCCCCGCAAAATCAACCAGATGAGGTTGATTCATCTTCATCTGGTGAGCAAGCCACGTCTTCAATTGATAAATGATTAGCCAAATTGATGACTCAAATTTTTATTCCTAAGTAACCATTATTGGAAGCTCACAATTAGGTCGATAGATTTTTGCACAGATTCTAAATCATAAGTTTTTACTAGAAAGTGAAATCTGGAAGATTTTCAAAAATCAGTTTGTTTCTGCCATCTTGAGACTACTTCAGAATTGAATTCCAGGCAATCATTATCCATCTCATGATAGACTAATAGATTCATCTTATAAGACTGATATTCTCAATGAATTATCAAAATGACTTATCCAATATGGTTACTTCTGAGTCAATTCGAATTATTCATCAGTCACAACTGTAAATTGATTCTCATGATTTTCTCATTTTTATGATCTCCATCGATCTACGTTACCCTCATTGAAATTATGGTGGTAATTGTGATCACAGGTTTAAAATCTAGTGCCATAGACGTCGAAAAAGAGGCAATGCTTTTGTTCAAGAAGGGCATTCAACTTGAGAATTCTTCTAAACTCTACGATGCTGTTGCTTGCTATCGACGAGCCACTCAACTTGTCCCTGATATTGAATCCAAAATTTATGCCTTAGAAATGAAAAGTCGGGAATCAAACAGTAGCAATATTCGGAAAAACTCAAGAGTAAAAACTGAATCCATGAAAGACGAAGAATCAGCCGGTGAAGATGATTCTGATCTCATTTCAAAGTTTTCTCAGCTGTGTATGGGAACTGAAGGAAGTCTACTTCTATGTGAGCCTGCAGTTCCAACTACCAGCAAACACTTTTCTGATCTACCCTGTGAAATTGTTATGCTGATACTTCGATGGGTTGTCTCCGATCAACTGGATTTACGTGCTCTTGAGCAGTTTGGTTCCGTTTGTCGTGGTTTTTATCTTCTTTCTAGAGATTTAGAAATTTGGCGATTAGCGTGTCTTAAGATTTGGTCAATAACCAGTGTAAACGAAGCACTCCTAGCAGACTATGGTGGTGATTGGCGTAGAATCTACGTTGAAAATCCGCGAGCTAATCTAAATGGTGCCTATATCAGTAAAGCAACTTACATTCGCCAAGGCGAAGCCTCCTTTCAAGATGTAAACTATAGACCTTGTTATCTTGTTGAATATTATCGGTATCTTCGATTTTTCCCTGAAGGTAGCAGTCATGAATGATTTTGTTCAACGAATTTTTTACTCATCAACCTCTTCCCTTATAGGTGTCGTTCTGATGCTCAATACACCAGAAGATCCAAATCAGAGTGTGTCCAAGCTTCGTCATATTGATGTTAATCATTCTTCTGTGGTCAGAGGACATTATCGTATTCAGGGTTCCAATATCACTGCAGTCCTTAAAACTCGCCTAACTCAAGTAGAAAAAAGTACAGGTTACAGTAAACGAGCTCATCAACGAAATAATGCTCCATCTGAGAGAGAATACCATTTGAAACTCGAGATTCGAGACTACAAACACCATCGTAATATGCAACTTGTCTGGCTACATTATACTGTGATTTTTCGCCGAAGTACCGGGGAAGAGACTACAAGCACTTTCGATTTGAATGTTAACAAATTTCCTCCTTTCTGGTTCTCTCGAGTCAAATCATATTCTTCGACTTCTTCCACTCCTTTAGCATGATGATTGGTTGTTGACAAGGTGTAAATAAACTTTTATTTCCATTTTCATCGAAGCCACTAAAATTCACCAAAAAAATTCATCTCATACTTTGTTGTGATAAGATTTGAAAGAAAGTTCAGTAAGTTCTTCTGAAGTTTTTAAGATATGCATACGAGTTTTTCGATAGAAAAATGTTGAATTTTAGCAAAATGATCATTAAATGATAATAATAATTGTAGTGATGATGGTGTCCAATCGGTTCAGTTATGAAAAAAGTAACAGGATATGAAAATCACTAACTGGTGCTTGAGGTCACGTTCATGGCCAGGAAGAGTAATGGGAAGAGGAAGAGAAAGAAAGAAGGAGAGAGAGAGCGAGTTTGGGACAACTTTTGGGTAGTTTCGAAGTACTCTCTTGAGACTAGTGGCCACATCCTACTGAGATCAAAAGCGATCTAATTAGACTTGAAAAGATTCATCAGGCTCCATTGAAAGTCCCATAAGCTTTGCTTTTTTCAATCGTACTTCTTGCCATTGTCATCCAAAGCTTTAACAACTCGCTCAAGTAGATCACTAGCACCATCAATAATGGTTGAAGTGTCTATTTTGAACGATGGAAGTGATCGATAGTAATACGAGTATCGACTGGGCAAAGGTAGACAGAAAAAATTGGTCAAGTATTTGATTCAACAATCAAGCGATAAGTTTGACTAAATGTGTGTAACCTATTTTGAGATTGCGGATTACAATTTTTCACTTCTCTCTCTCTCTTCAAATCTTACCTCATTCCTCCTTCTCTGAGTAACATTGCGAGTCCAAGAGCTGGTACCATGAGGGCTCCCATACTAAAAAGGAAGAACATGGGTAAAATGGAGGATACAGCTCGAGGGATAGACGTTAGAGCCTTGATGAGACTGGCTCCCGTTATTGCGGAGGAAAAACTTTGACGATCAGTGTCGGAACCGGAAGCTAGACACAGAGCAATCGAGGAGATGAAAACTAATAAGAATTTCAAGCTGATGAACATTTTTGAGTGAATGTGTGTGTGTGTGTGTGTGTAAGAATTTTTCCAATTATTACTATATTGGAACACTAGCAAAACGCACAACGATTAGGAAAATAGTGGATTCAATGTTGAATGATTGTCGCGAAAAGTTCCAGAAAGCCTAATGGCTCATGACAGAAGAAGAAAATGATGATGATGATCCAAGTTGGCCAAGTTCAAGTGCAAAAATGGATCTGAACTGATTTCGGTAACGATCAAGGTGAAGAATGCAAGTCAGCAGAATGTGTGTATGTGAGAGAGAGAGAAATATATATGAGAGATCGATATGAGTGAGGGAAAGAAAAAAATTTTAGGCCACTGTTAAGCCTGACACCCGCTGAGAATCTTTTGTTGTTCAAGTTTACCCAAAATCAGATTTAGAGCCAAATAAATGGGGCGAAAAAATATGGGAAGTAGGAAAGCTAGAAGTATGATCGAGTGACTGAGTTTTGACTGGAATAGACCGAAAGATGATTGGCTTGTTAGCGTGACATGATCGTTGAACTATTTTCAGTATATCAGTTATGATTTCCTTGATCCTTCTCGATACATGATTCATCTGCAGAAGCTAATCGTGCCTTCTTCCTTCTGACTCTGAACTCACTCAACGTGAGTTGATCTTGATTTGCAAATGAGAATGAATATAAATACACATATATCTTTCGTCCGATTCTCACCGCATGAGAATGAATATTGCGAAATTTGAACACCCAGCAACTTCAGCATTGGTTTAGCTATTTTTCCGACTGGCTGAGTAGTCGTAGAAAGAATCTTTCCATTCTATATTCAAACTTATTCTGCTAAATATTGTATCTCTGTATCTACCTTGATCATCTTGCTACGGAATATCAATATTAAGTAGAAACTTTATTATGGCAAAAAATTTTCTAGAAAAATGAAAGTTATCGCGAATCTTCTAACATTATCAGCCTCTTATCCTAGGCTCGAGATATGAAGATGAACTACTTGAGATCGCAATGATACACTAGTATTA
This sequence comes from Brevipalpus yothersi, assembly GCA_003956705.1. Lineage (NCBI taxonomy): Eukaryota > Metazoa > Arthropoda > Arachnida > Trombidiformes > Tenuipalpidae > Brevipalpus > Brevipalpus yothersi. The sequence goes on from QZCP01000068.1 coordinate 179,897, forward strand.
ATATGAAGTATATTCATCGGATGCTGTGTGGATGGCTGAGATTGGGAAGATCAAGAAAAGATGAGGAAGGATTCCAGAATGAGAGAAAATATGTGGTTCAAATTTGCTCCAAGGGTTGAAGTTCTTGGATAACACATTATCAGAACTGCATGCTAATCCTTATCTAATGGAGCAAGGAGGATAGACTAGTGAGTGAGGCCTGAGGCTGAATGATGAAGCAAACATCTTACGGATGTGTGTGATTCGGAGACAAGGATCAAGGGGCGGGCTGGGAGAGGGGCTGAGATAACGGTTTATGTCGATCTTTGCATTCATCTGATGGAGTAGAAACTTGATGCAAGGTCAGGTCAGTTCAGGTCAGGACGATATTCTTTCTCTCCCTCTCATCTCTTACACCACAAGATCTGCAATGTGATCAAGTGTGAGTGTGTATACTTATAAAGTTACTCTTCGAGTTCTTGTGAACACACAACCGGGCCATATGATCATACCTCTAATGGCTTGAATCACTAAAATCAGCATCTCTCTAGACCTATTTCCCGTTAAGAGCGGGAATCAGGTAAGTGAGCCCAAGAAACGGAAAGAGGGAGATGTAAAAAAGAGAAAGAGAGAGATAGAAAAGTTCTCAAGAATGGCTTCATGATGCGCAACATGATGGGCTCATATAAAAGGAAACTGTAACTCATGAATATCCTTATAATTGTACAAGTCTTGTTGGGCAGTAGTTTTTCATCAAATTTTCACGGAAACCTATATTTTTCGAGTTGAAAAGCACTCTTCTTGGGATTAATTTATCTTCTACCTGAAAAACTTTTCCGCCACTATCATCATCATCAAATTTGTTGATTCTATTGTTTTGCTGTGGCCATAAATAAAAATAAAAATAATCATCATGTATTCTAAAATTGGGTTTATTGTTATCCTCTCGTCAATTGTTGCCCTCTGCTCAGCGGCCGGCTCATCACAATCAGCCGGTACTAATCGTCAGGCTGGTGCTTCAACGGCAGTAACTGGAAGCGGAATCATCAGTGCTTTATCGTCTATGCTTCCAAGCGCAATCGGAAATGTGTTACCAATGTTCTTACTCTTTGGTCTTGGAGCTCTCATGGTTCCCGCTCTTGGATTGGGACTTTTACTCAGAGAAGGAAGACGAAGGTGAGATACACTTGCTTTACACATCACTCAATCAGCTTGCATGTGTGTAGTCCAGGGAATTGGATTCTCAAGCATTTGGAATAATGTTCTGATAAGTGATAAAAATTCTCTGATATGTAGCCGTTTGCATGAGAAGTAGAAAATTTTTCTATTCCAAATTCAACGAGATCCATATGACACAATCTAGCTATCTTACTGATCCAAGTTTTGAATATTCTATTCTATTTTCGCAGCAGTGAATATCCCGCTTACTACTACCGATCATTCCCATCATTCAAGATCAACACTTCAGCTCTCATCGATGGAGCATCTGATGTGCTTGAGCGTGTGATGAAAGCTTTGGATAATGTTGAAAAGAAATATGATTAATTGGATTACATACCGGAATAAACGGAAGACCCTTTCTCGCCCGACCCTCATCATCGAAAAAAAACCTATTCCTCACCAAAAAATACTAAGCTCATTATTTCGAATTAAAAAAGGGATATCATCTATGTGTTGAGAGAGAAAAAAAAGGCAGTGGAATAGAGAGTAGATTATTTCTGATGGTTTTTACACATGGCACGTAGACAAGTTTCCAATTTTTTTCGCCGATTCCAGCAGTTTAGCATCCAAGTATAGTCATGAAAAAAAAGGAACACGATTCATGGTGACATTTTTCTGGCTCCACATTTTTTTACGCCGCTCAAAAACAATTATAAGAATTATCTTACAAAAATTTATTGCATATGTGAAGCGAAGGCAAGTGAGAAAAGGAGTCAAACAAGCTCTTCAAGCTTTTCTTTGGCAAAATGATTCTTGACCCGGACATCGATGTTGATCATGTTCTTTCTCTCTTCCAATCTTGTTTTTTAACTTATTTATTCATTGGCTGAAATGAACGTCCTCAAAGATGTCTGGTCACTTTTCCATCACCGCAACAAGCTTCCCATTGATGACTCTTTTCTTTAAACATGTTTGCATAACTCATTAAAAGTCAATTGATGCCAAAAGGCTGCCACGAATTGTAATAAATTTTTTATCCCAAGTTGCAAATTGCTAGGAGTTGATAAGAAGAGAAATAAAGAAATAAAGAAAGAAGGAAAGAGAAAGAAAGAGAGATAAAGAAAGAGAGAAATTGTGATAGAATGATTCCAAGGCTATTCGTAGATGAATTCTCAAATACGATGAGCTTTCGGTTTATTTTCATCCATCAATAACTGTTCCAATCTTGATTATGTTCAAGATTTAGCAACGCTTCTTAGAATGTACATTTTACGGGAAAAGTATGAGAGTTAAGATGGAAACGAAAAAATTACACGGCTTACTTTTCCTGCCAATCTCTATGCAATTGGTTATACAGCCACTTTTCTTCTCTCCATACAATAAATTATATTTAAATTGAATTTGATTAAGTAAACTCTGGAGCATTGCTTCTTTGTGTGGTATCGGAGAGAAAGAGTGAAGAAGAAGTGTTCAAAGAACATCTCCACTGGCTCTTGGAATCAAGAATGTGGATAAAATTTTGCTCATGGGAGCCTTGAATCAGCTCTCAAGTCGTGAAATGGTTACATAGGGGCGTATGAACGTATAGATGACCACCCGAGTCCATTGAGAGGAGTGAACAACTGTCAAAATTGTTGGGTAACTGTTGTAAACAGATTAAATTTACTCTTCTTCGCTCGAAAAATGAAAGACTGGAATTCAGAATTCACATCTCAAAATGAGCGTCCAATAATAATTGTCAATATTGCTGCAGACACATATATGATGGCTTTCTTGGAAGACCGAGAAACTACAAAAGTCTTTCTCTAGCCTCTCAACCGAAATAATACAACTCGTAAAAAACCAGCTGACCGAATGATAGGATCAACGGCTTAAAATGAATAACTTTCTGAGCAGCCATCGTTCTGATTCTCGAGATACGTTGAAGCTCGCGGGAAAACTTGTGACAAGAACGAAAAAAAGAGCTAGGTGATTGGAGAATTTGTCTATTTTGATTGCGGCAAAAAACAACAGCATGATCAGAGAGTTGAACAGCTTCATGAGTAATCCTCTTGATCGATTTTGGACTTTAAGATAGGACTGTAGAGATGCGTGACATGAAAAATTTCATGAAGTAATTATGGATACTTTCTTGTGTTCGGACATTTCATGGTGTTAGGGAAAACATACTCATATAAAAACTTTGACTAATGCATCAGCACCAGCACTAGCAAAGAAAGGCTTGGTAGGATGAAAGGTGACATCAAATATGGCCTCGTCAAATTTCTTTCGATGAGACGTTATCTCTTGTATACAAGTTCTGCTATCGAAATTCCAGAGACGTACACTACAATCATGACTTCCGCTGAGCAAATGCAGACCATTAGGATCACATGCAACACAAGTGACCTCATCTAAATGGGCAACCATTTCGTGTACACATTTGCCACTACTTAAGTCCCAGAATTTTATCTGGCGATCCTGATGAGCGCTTACCATTATTGGCATAGTGGGATGAACAGTTATAGAGTTGATACGAGATGAATTCTCTGACTTCAACGTGAGAACAGGTTGATTAATGTTACTTGATTCTATGTCATATATTGATATTGATCCATCCGTGAATGATGCTGCTAGTAGACTAGCTGAAGAGGAATTTTCAACCGAACAATGTGGAAGTATACTAGCCAAACAAGTTGGCCGTACGTTGTTGTCTAGAGAGAAAGAGAGAAAGAAAGAACAAAAAAATTTGAAAATAATCCAGTTTAGAAGAATGATAATATTTACCTTGCCATGTTATATTTTTTATACACTTTTTACTGCTCGAACTCCAAACTTTGATTGAAAGATCAGCACTTGCTGAGCAGATGATATCTCCACTGCCCGTGCTAGGTAAAGATACTATTGACCAAATAGCATCAGTATGGCCAATGAGGCTACCAGCCATTAGTAGGGGATTATAATTATCAAAAGGATCAATGTTGGCAATATTAGAAGGTATCAACCAAATAAATAATTCACCGTTCTGAGCTCCTGAGTATATCGTGTTGTTGATCAATTCTAGAGAGAGTACAGCGGAAGTATGCCCGCGATAAGTATGAATGGGCTCCAAGTCGAATGTTGTAGCTCCTTGAGATGCCTGCTGTTTGCCCTTATTAGATGGTGGGGATGTTCGACTCAAGTTCCATAATTTGAGTGTCTCATCTTGAGAACATGTAACTAATAGAGGTTCCTCTGCATGAAATCTTAATGAACGGACACAATCGAAGTGGCTTTTAAGAGAAAATCTGGGACTCCACTGTTTACGATGTTCACCACCGGTTGAATCTTGGGGATCATCAGAACCAACTGTAGAACCGTTGACATCCAGAGATTCATTGGTTACGGTGAGAGCAGCAAGATCACCCATATCGACCATATCTTTGCCAGAAGATGAAGGTCTCCAACACGGAGAAACGTCATCCTTATTAGCTCGAGGAGAGGAAAGGAAATCGAATTCCGCCAATACGTTTTCTGTTTCTGAGTCAAGCGATAAGGAGGTACGATTGGCAACATCTTCTTCCTCATCATCCTCTGAATCTTCGTTCATTTGATCATAATTAGTATTTCCATGAGCACGAGCTGATTCATCAAGAAAGCCGAATGTAGCCAGTACGGATGATTCAGCTTCTGATACAACTGGCATGGCTGGAGAATGATGCTGTTTGCGTCGATTGTTCGTGATTTGCTGCTGTTTATTAGTATCTGGATCAGGAGTAACTTTGTTGTTTGCTTGTGTTTCCTCCTCATTTTCATCTGGACCTCGCATATTGATTAGACCTAACAATGATCGTACTCGTGATGATCGAACATCAATAATGGAATCAGTGTAACCAATTTCTTGTAGATACTGTCTTAAAAGTTGCCTGCCAAGCATCCAATTGACACCATCAGCTCCGGTATCAGGATTATTACCGGTATCACAATTAGCACCAAAGTTACTCGTCATTGTGGTCGCATTATCACTAACACCATCACCACCACTATTGATGAGACTTCTATCAACAGGAATATTATCAAGCGTTGGAGCATCGACACCATATTTAAGTTTATGATATTTAGCTCTCTCTTGTCTTAAACAGTATTCTAACATTTTGATGCGTCTCACAAGATCACTTTTCAAATTTTCTTGTCCTTTACGCTCGCCTTGTAACAAAGCAATACGTGCATTGAGTTCATATCTTTCGATTTCCCATTGATGTCTTTCATTCTCAAATCTTTGCCATTCACATTGTATATAATGTAATACACCAGGTAAAGTGTATTGTACTGGTGGTGTTATGTGTTGCAGATGGGCAGGACTTGTAGTAGTAGTATTATTGTCCACAGTATTTTGAGCACCAACACCACCAACACCACCACCACCACCACCGTTACCACTGTTATTGATGTTGTTGCTATTAGCGGTAGCGATTTGAGGCTTAATTTCATTATTGCCGTCCATCGAGCTCATTCCTATATTCTTTTAAAACATTTGAAAAACACATTAAATTATTATATGAACAGAACAAAAAAAGATTGAAAATCACACACACAGAGAGATACTTCTCAATCGATGGGTGTCTCACCTCACTTCTCAAGTCTCTCTCTTGTTGAGAGAAGTCTTCTTCAAGCCAAGCCAATGTAAATGTACATGTAAATGGCCATATGCAATAGATGGCAACCAGAAAGCGCTAGAATCGCTCCATCTTAAACACAGCGCCAAGCACTGAGCTTGGTAATTTTGTCCACTAGATGTCGCTGACTTTTCAACATCATGTAGAGGGCGCTTTCAAAAAAATATATCGATAATTGATAATCGATTACTTTTAAAACATCGATTATTGATGATAACTTTTTCGAGCGAGAAGTCGATACATTGATACGCCTTTACTCACACTATTGTCACAAACAGTATTATTGTACACACAGAGTACACACCCGGTGTTTGGTTGGGTGGTGAAGAGAGAGAGAGAGTCAATGGTTTTTGTGATTTAATTGATCAGAAGTTCAATTGTGATTACCAATTTTGTCATGTTTATACTCACTGTCACTTGGAAACATATGATTTAATTGGCGCCTTGGTGTTATCACAAGTCACCATCTGCCCACCTTATTGATCTATTCAGGCCCGTGAAAAGCCGTGAAAAGTCGTAAAAAGCTTCTTATTTAGCATTCAAATTGTATCTGATTCTGATTGTTCATCGATTATTGTCGATCGCCACTACTACAAGTGATTAAGTACCCATTGTCATCTTGCCAATTTTGAATTGAATTCATTCATTGATTCATATTTACTTGATTCATCAAACTTACCCGGTAAGTGACCGGCTTGCTTGATCATTGTTTCTTTTGAGTAGTCATTCATGCTCATTTTTGCTCGATTTTCAACCACAATTTATTCTCACAACAATTATGGCTTGGAATGTTCATAATCTGTGTGGTTTGGGTAACATGATTGTGTAACTGTCAATTGTCATTGTGCTGTGATTGAACTACAGCAGTTTCCTGACTTGAGTAGCAAGGCAGTTTCATCTGTGTACACACCTTTCTGAAAAGCTTTTATATTCTCCACCATATTGTTGATACGCCTTGCTTGTAGATTTATTCCATTAGTGTTAGCTTTCTACCTACACATTCCTTTCATTGCTATATAATATCCTTCTCTCCAATTTTCTTCAACTCATTGGTTGTATTTCAATTTAGAGTCATTTATTACCCAGATATGGCTTCTGTTGAGAAGAAAAAGTCTACATCATCAGCAACCACAATATCGGAGGTGACCACTTCGTCCGAAAGTAAAGTTCAAAGCCCAGTATCGGTTGCCATCAGAACTAGACAGCAAGAGAAGCGTGATCTACAGAATCTCAATGATCGCCTAGCTGACTATATTCAACGTAACAGAGAACTTCAGAGTGAAAATTATTCATATATCATTGAAATCCGCACCCTAAAGGAGAATCAGGAGAAAGAGGTCCACAAAACTCGGATTGTTTGCGAAAAAGAAATCAAAGATCTTCGATTAGCATTGGATGAGGTGTCTAAACAAAAAGCCAAATGTGAATTAGATGCTAATCGTTTTCGAGGTGAAAAAGATGAAGCTGCTAACAAGTGAGTATTACCCCTCTCTTCCCCCACAATCTCTCTTCCGGTATGCTAGTTTTCCTGCCAATCATTGTCTTTGATCTATTATCGAGATTGCTCAAGTCAAATTATTGTTATTGACATTCCTCGAAATCCTCATCTTTATTCTCCAATAGGCTGAAAGCAAAATTGAAAGAGTGTTCTAATCTACTCAAAAAAGTTGAAACATATGAAACCCAGCTTGAAGATGTCAAATCTCGCCTCAACCATGCCCAAATGGAGAAGAAGCGTAGCGATGAGATCATCAATGAACTAAAGCAAGATCTCCAATCGTCTGACAAACAGATTGCTGAACTACGACGATTGCTTGAAAATGAAACCTTTAAGCGAGTTGACAAAGAAAATCAAATTCAAAGTCTTCGTGAAGAGATGAACTTCAAAGAATCTCTTCATCAGCAAGAGATATCTGAGACTCGAGCTACGAGTCAAACACAGCTCGAGCAGGTTGTGGAAGAACAGATCAAGGAAGTATATGAGCAGCGGCTTGCTGACGAGCTTCAAGAACTGAGAGAGATGAGTGAAAATCAAATACGCTTGAGCCGTGAAGAAGCTGCCAAAATGTATGAATCACAATTGCAAGATATCCAGAAACGTTTAGATGCCAAAACTAGCTCTGAAACTTCCATGAAAGGAGAGCTACAGTCATTGAGAGCCAAGGTGGAAAGTTTGGCCTCCGAAGCATCTCGTGTGACCAATCTCAACACCAACTTGAGTAGCCGAGTGAAAGATCTCGAAAAATTGATCGAACAGGAAAGACGCTGGGCAGCAGCTAGTTTACTTGAGAAAGATGAAGAGATCAAAAGACTCAATAATGAATTGAAACAAGTCCAGAAGGAGTATCAAGATTTGAATGATGTCAAATTGGGCTTGGATCTAGAAATAAGTGCTTACAGAAAGATGCTAGAGAATGAAGAAAGTCGATTGAGTTTGTCCCCTAGAAAGCGTGGGGAGGAAAGTGTTTCTAGCCGACTTGGAACTCCTCGAGCTTATGCGATTCCGAAAAAAAGAAAACGAGTGGTTATCGAAGATAGTGAGAATACAGTAGAATTCAAGACACTTTCCGATTGTCAAGGAGATATTCAGATCATCGACTATGATCAAGATGGAAAATATGTGAAGCTATTCAACAAGAGTGATCAAGATATATCTCTCAGTGGCTGGAAATTGGTTCGTGAAGTGGGTGAGAAAGAGACATCATATAAGTTCAATCGCACCGCTATTATCAAAGCTGGTGAAGGGGTTTGTGTTTGGAGTGCTGAGACTAAGGAGGCCCATAACCCCCCAAATGATCTGCTAATGAAAACAAACTGGATTACTGGCGATGAGATGTCGACAAGACTTCTGAATCCAGAAGGAACTGTAAGTGTATTTTACCTCTCCGAATCTATCACCGTCCGACTGTCATTTTTTCTCTTTTTTACCCTTCTTCTCAGCAAATTGCCATTCGTTCTACCACAAAAGTTATAAAATCTTCCAAGCATCGTCGCTTAGCGGATTCTTTCGGAGATTATGGCTATGGAGATGTATGTATACAAATATATTGCCATAAAAGTCATTTATTGTCATTTCCTTCATTTTTATTAATCCATTCCTCTCTTCATTCCTCGCCAGAGTGGTGATGGTGACAAACAAGACAAGTGTACCCTAATGTAATCCTATCCAAAGGCAGCTGCTACAAGGAGCAGTTCAAATCAAGCTTAATCCAAAAAGATCGTGTCCAATGTGAGAAGCATTTGCTTCTCCAAAGTATATGATTTTTGCCAAAATTTCACACTTTTTCTAATATGCTTTACTGAATGGAATGAAAGCTTTCCTCCTTCGCTGACCCTGGAATCTCATCCATCTCCTATCTTATCCGTCCACTTTCGTTTATTTCGATAAGTCCTTTTGTCTATTTAATAAGGCATTTTCAAATTTTCACACAATATCACTCATAAACTCTTTAACTTATCAAACTTGGAGATACCTTGATGCAATGAGACTTCTCTCATCTCCATGATGGTTATATCTTAAATTTCAAATATCAATTATCCGTGCCATCCCACAGACTTAATATTGATTCACTTTCCTCTTTTGCAATCCTCTCCACTTTACCCTCAGTCATTAAGTGCACATAAATTCCTTTCAATCCTCTTGACATATTAGACCTCTACCTTCCATTGGAGACCATTTTCTTTTTTAAGACCTAATTAGTTGGCCAATCAAAAGCCTTGGAGCATCACTCTAATACAAGAGTCCCAGTCATCATGGATGGTATGTCCAGTCGATCAAATGACAACTTGATCTCATCTCCTTGTGCTACTTCCAAGTGCTTTATTGTCTAGGTTCTTTATGATGGTGTAATATTTTTCTTGAGCACCATTGCCCTTCTCTTCGCTTTTCGCTTTTCGCTCATCAGACAACGAATCCGCCTCGCATGCCTTCATATTCTGCCATTTTTCTCTAAAGACTTGGGTGCCCCTTTACAACGAATGCAATCACTTAACTTTGCTACATTATTTCTTGTTTAACTGGATCACATTATCTTGATGGGGACCCATCTCCCCTCTGAGGGGGCCATAGCCCGGTAAAACAGTGCAGCTTTTTATTTAAAGTTATTTGTATCCTTATGAAAAATAAATTGTCAAAATTGCCTCCATATGCTCTCTATTATCTTTCATTTACCTAGTTGTTTGGTTGTAAACGCTCTCCGGCTCTGTTGCATGATCTTCGAACATTTCGGTGATCAAAGTTCAGATACTTGGCTATAAACGAGTTTTTATGCTTAATGTTGATATTTATCTTGAAAAATTGGCCATTTTTGGTTTCAAAGAGACCCATTGAGAGAAGAGAAAACGTTGAGACCTTACAAAGCAATATTACTGTGCAAAGTAAACATAATGAAAAGATGAATTTCTGAGATTTTTTGAAACAACATGTTTCAGATAACTGAAGTCAAAGTAGTTACGAATATACTTTCCAAAACTGATATACTCAAAATGATGAAACTGTATCTCTCAGGAAAATGCCAATAAGATCTTCTAATCAAAAATCACTAGAAAGTATAAGATAAGTGAGATAGAGAATTTCGAAGACTGAACTGCATAACTAGAGCTATGTTTAAGACCAAAAATAAATATTTTTCATGCCTAGATGATTAACCATCAACTAGTTGCATTCTATACTCGATATACATATGGCTGTGTATATCACTTTTGAACTTTAGAATATGACTTGAGAGTTGTTCTCAAGTCCTCAAATCATCATACATACATGTATACCGTGTACATGTAAAGATAGTTGATAAATATGTGAAACATATCCATGCACGTTACTTCTGGACTTGAAACATAAAGAACCGGAAATGGATGACTTTGCCCGATAGGAGCCTATTACACTCGGTCGAGTCCATCAAGGGTAAAGGGTTGTAGTTACTCTCCATCTTTGATGATGTAAATTCTGAACGATAGATTCTAGGAGTCACTTTCATGTCACCATATGGACCCTTCAAAATAAAGAGGAAAGAGAAAGAGAAAAAAATTAACTTTGAGAACAGCAAGAGATCATAACTGGACAATGATCAGCTTAATAGCTCTCATAAAACTGGGATGAAAAGGGGTTGTTCAAAATATTCATAGGAGGAGAGAAAAAGCTCGATTAATACCTTGAGAATGACAAAATGAAAGTCCAATGGATCGGTGATGCGAGTCTTTAGACAAAGCTGGTAAGTAATTCTTCTTTCAGAAGATTGGGTTGGATCTTTCTGATCATCATTGACCCGAGCTTTGATCACCCATTGAAGATCGAACAATGTGAAACGATTAGTTTCATAATATAATCTGGGTAAATATTCATCGGTACGATAAGGTTGCCACTTGATGTCTTGATGAAGTATTTTTTCAAAAGATAGGAGGTCAAAAATTGAGTCATAAACGATTCTTTCATCTCGTTCTCGTTTGTCCATCATTTCAATTATGGGTAAAATTTCACGTCCATTCTTTTTCAAGTGAGAACAGATGGATTCATGGACATCTGAGAAAACACAGAGAAATCATCAGAATTTCCAATTGAATCAGTAGAAACCTCAGAGTGGTTCGTTAATCATTTTCCATCTGATGATTCTGATCAGATGCCCCAAAGAGCTTATCTCATTGGAATTCAAGACTCAAGAGGATTTACACTCAGCATGAGATTAGACTTGGGCAAATATCAATGGAAAGGAAGGAGGTAGAGGAAAACATACAGTATCAGTATGTTAGAATGAAAAATGTGAAGTGAAATGAATCGAGACTCTCCGTTGTAAAGATTCAAGGTTGAATAAATGCTTGATTTGGATAGCTTGGAGGTCAACAACAAAAGAAAGCGTATTTCAGCGCCGAATATTAACTGCCCATTACAGCTTGATATCAAACCAAGTCAGCGCCTTTTTTCCCTCCCTCAACATGTACTCTTTTTCTTGTTCAATTTTGTGAATGAGTTGTGAAATGATTCAACCTTGACCGAGGCCATTTTTGGCAAACAGAAAATTATTCAAGTTCGAAATGCATTTCGTAACTCAAGCTATTCAGAAAGTCTAATAGGGTGTGGTGACTGCCTTTTTCAAAATTGTTCTACTAGATGGAGAGAAAACAATCCATTCATTTCATCATGTGAAGATGGAGAATGTTCAAAGAAATCGACTAATGGAGAGGATACTTAACGGGCAATTTAAAAACCATAAGGTCTATGTAAAGAAGTTGAAATAGGTCCTATTGGACAATGTGAATAGATAGGAAATCAATTAGTAACCTTTTTCGTGATAGGGACCTCTCCACAGGCAACCTATCCGCTCGTATTTACATGTGATGAGTCTTTCACAGCATAAACTGCGTTCGTGCATCTCAATGTTGGCCCTGGGTATGGATGTGGCACAATAGGTGCATTTCACTGGCAATTCTTGTATCGCTTTTTCAACAGCCAAATTGCGTATACACTCTTCATTACTGATCAGACATCGACAATTGGGACATGTAGCTGTCTCATCTCGAAGTCGAGAATCAGCGAGTAGGTGATTAAAACATGGCAAGCATACCAGATGTCCATTTTTACACTGGTATATGAATGTCATAGGTAGTCCAAGGCATACCGAGCAACATAATATACGCTCAAGCCTTTCCTCAAGACAATCGCCATCGTTGAATCCACGCTAATTGAATTGATGGGGGATACAAACGATAAGATCCAAAAATGGATGGAGAAAAATGAAAATGAAAGAGTATTCAGTATGATTTCGTATGTCAGAACGAAGATGTGTAGGGAGAAAAAAAATTTCCATCTCAATGAGGGTTAACGTTTGAATAATGGAAATAAATTGGCCATAAATACAGTCATAACAATAATATAAAGTGGTGATGATCAATTACCTTGATGACTGTTTCAGTTTTAATTTTTTTCGGCATAGGCTCATCGGATTGGCCTAATGTCATACTAGCACCTTGAATATCGCCAATATTTGATCTGGAGGCTGCACTGGTTGTGGACGTAGGTGTAGAGCTCGGTGGTTGGGGAACAATAACATCAGTTGAATCCATCAAGACGATATCGTACGAAGATGGGTGTACGTTAGGATAGACGAACGCTACACACACTTACACACGAAAATATTGATTCAAATAACGTGTGATACAAAATAGAGCGATAAACATGAAATATATGAGCATATATTGATGAGGGGAAGAGGGGGGAAAACAAATAAACAAAAAGAGTGAATAGAGTGAAGATAATGATCAAAATTGTCTTTCCAGGCTCATGAAGAACGTGGTGTAGAAGGTCAGATGGAAAAACAACGTCATATAATATAATAATTAACAGAGGGAGACTGAAAAGCCTCTACTAGGAAATCATGCTAATGGGGGCCAACATCAACTCCTGAGATTGGAGAAATTGAAATTGAAATTAATTCAATTGTCAAAGATTGAGACACCCAGAAAAAAAGGCGATACAAAACATAGCATCTTTGTTTACTTCTCGAATCAAATGTTGTTGTTGTGTGTACACTTCACTGAGAGAGAGAGAGGGGAAGGAAGAGAGTGGGGGAAAATGATGGAGAGAGAGAGAAGAGGATGGAGAAGGAGGAGGAGAAGGAGGAGGAGGATGCAGAAAGGATGATGATGATGATGATGGGAGGATGAAGGGCGTCATCTGAGGTGAATACACACAGCTCCAGGTGACGCTAGCTTATGGAGATGGAAAAAATATATTTTTGATGATGGAATTTCATCATGCTAATCCGAAGATCCGATTGAATGGAATTTTCATGGGGAAAAAGTTCTGAGAATTGTGAGTAACGAAGGAAAAAAATTTTTTTCAAGGAAAGCTGTTGAGCTTGGAAAATCTGTTTCCGGAAGAATTGGTTTATCAATAAATTGATAAATGATAAGAGTGCATTGATAAGAGAAGCAAAAAATATTTTGGGGGATCTTTTCAACTTTTTTCCCCCTTGGTTATGTGAGATTGATTAAATTTTTTCAAATGATTTTCTATTTTAATTCTGATATGCCCTCATGATGTAATTGATTGAAGTATCTACTAAATTGTATCTACTGTATGAAATCACTTGGTTGAATATTTTAATAGTGATTTTTTTCAATCATACTTGGTTCAAGATTTCTCAGCACTCAATTATTTACATTCATCACGGAAATTCAGACGTGATTTTATTCTTATTAATTGTTGACTTGAATTGTTAAAAGTTTTATTACCTCAGTTTTCATTCCTGTAATCGTATAACTTCCATGCTTTTTCAAGATGCCAGTCCTTTTTTTTTAAAAAAGTTTTCTAGATCTTACATGTAAGATTAGGAAGAAAGTTGTTTCGAAAACTAATCACTTCTCTCGACAAATCTGTCCAGTGAATATCTTGAGAGCTTCTCGAACACTCATGAAAAAGCAATAATTCCTCTCAAATGGCACTGGACAGCGATATCATAGCTCATCTAATTCCTTATCTCTTGATGTGCAATCTCGATACGCAGTCCAAAGATTTACTGTTACTTTTCTTAGACTGCCAACTTGTAATACACCGTATTAGACTCGATTTGGTAATCTTTCCATGATAAAGACTACAAGTTCTCTCCGTACTATACACCAGCATCGAATCTGTTTTTTCTTTCGATGACTCTTCAAAGAGTCTCAAGTACTTTGGGAAGTTGTTTTTCTCTGCTTCTCTACAACTCTGACATGTCTTAATCTTTCCATGTAGTGTGATTGAGCTGATACAGATATAACTTGAGACACATTTAATTGTATCTCTCTCTACTTCACCATCATCATTGCACAACTGCATTCATTTTATAGCTCAATTGGAAACGTTTCCTTTTTACGTTCATTTTCACGTCATAATTGTGCGAATAGATATCGAAAGAATGGTAAAGAGTGCCTCTTCTCATGAATGGCATGTTGAGAGAAGATTTTATGAATGAAAATCGTTGAATCACTCTCATAGTACACATGATGATCAAGCAAATTGATGATAGTTCATGGCCAATGTTTACAAGTTGAAGATTGAAAAATCAATGAGAAAAGTTCGAATGATTATTACATGCATCATGAAGTAGAAAAGAATACTTTGTTGCATTATGGAAAAATTTTACATCACTTTGAGCGTGAGAATGTTTCAATATTGATCCAAGTCTCTTGGAATGAACAAAAGTTTCATCATTCAATCAAATGAATTTCAGACAAATTAGCATCGATTTTTGGATCGATAGCAAAGTTATACAGGAAACTCAAGCTTACAAGTTGATAACAATTAACTCTCCTCACGAGATGTCTACTTATAGGGAAATCACGATCTCTCTAGATGATTATTTTCGAATACTTCTGGTAATGGATAGTATAACAATTTTCATGAGCTTTCAGAAAGAGTCAAGTTTCATCATCATACGATCAGTTACGAATGGATTGTTCATCGAGCTGTTCATTGCCTGATGCACCTTTGTCATTGATATTCATTCCAGTTTGATTCGGAAACTGTGAGTCTGAACAATCGTTAGATAATCAGGCTTTCCGGTATAGGTTCTGAAGATGCTTCTCAGATTAAATGCAAAATTTGTCCAAAATTAGTGAAGATTGAGACTCGAATATAAATCTTCAGAATAAAGCTCGAAAGTCCTAAAGTCACAAAAAATCACATCAGCATTTTGAGCTCTGCGTTCCTTTTTAGCTTTCAATTCGATCATGCATCAAGTGAATCAATCAAGCCTTTGAATTGAATTTGACCACTCTATGATTCGTATTGTTTCAAAAATAAGACCATTCTCTCTCATGGCTTTTTTGCCTATCGATACATTATATTTTGAATTGCATTCTTCTTCAATTTGAAAATCCATAGGATTCTCTGAGTTTCCAACAGCTTTTGAATACAAAAGGATGACCGATTGATTTCTTGTGACTATTTGATGTATCAAATCGTAGTCGAGAAAAGCTTCCAAGATAGTTGAGAATATCTGGCTTACATTTCCACGACAAAATCAATATTTAACACCTCTGATCGATAAGATGTTTGAATATGTTTCTCAATACTTCTAAGTTTATTCATCAATAAATTTTGGACTCTTCTCATTGCGACATGTAATTAATCAAAAAGATGATATTCGCTTTCCATCACAATGTTACCATCACAACATTATTGAACACAATTCAATAACTTTTTTCGTTCATTTAACTATGATCGCAAACTTTAACACATCATGATACTAAATGTGATTGGTATCAATAAGTTGATGTCAAATTAGGGTAATTGAAAGTGGTATCAATTTTCCAAAGGAAATAAATTCTATTATACACGTTACTACATAAAATGGATCAAGTGGATCAATGGCCTCTATCTGCCATTTATCATCAAAATCAAACGTTTTTTTCCTGCATACAATCGAAGTCAACTTTTCTTTCTTTGGCGACTGTCTTTATACATATTATATTATATTTGTACTTCAAAGTTGCCATGTATTAATCAGCCCATATAGCAAAACTAACCAAACTGTTGTAATACATACAAAAATACTGTAATATTAATATGATGTCAGAACTTGATGCATGATGGGATATAATATTTTTTCTCTCTTTGTCTCTTTCAGATCTGAACTTGATGATGAAAAAGAAAAATTTATCATGTGATCTGTGTAAGTGAGAGAAACTTTTTTTTCCATCTCTTTTGCAAGTAAACGGAAACATGTTCGCCTTGGATAACATCCAGTAAGCTGATGTACAGCCAAGCTCAACTCGGCTATTACTGAGCTGCTAACCAAAATCTATCTACTTTCACCATGGCAATGTTGATGGTTAAAATTTAGCATGTGTAAAGAGAGTGGAAGAGAGAGAGAAAGAAACTATGTGTGTTTCAATTTAAAATGGCGATCAAACAAAAAGTGGAGAAGCAATATAAATTAAGTAGCCTTTTAAGTAGGTAAAAATTTGAGTCAATATTTTTTATGGTAAAGATAGATCGATGGCATGCTCATTTTGAGGCGAATTCTTTTGTGGATGTATTTTTGGATTTTAATTATTCAATTTTATTTTAATACCAATCTGATCAGTGAAGAAAGGGAAAAAATTCTGATCAGATGTTTTTTTTCAAATGGAAGAGACTTTGGCTCTCAAATGCTCTAGGAAAGAACTTATTTTTTATCATCTAAATATACAAGAACATTGTTTTGGATGTCTGGTGTCGTTTATATTCATCATTACAGTGGCACTGATTTTTGGAGCAAAAACAATTGATTCTAAGAGGATCCAAAAAAACATCATCATAATATACGGATGGAGAGAGACCGAAAAAAAAATCGTCAACCTTGAGGTTAAATTCAGTTCTAAGCTTACCAGAAAAAAGAATAACAACACTGACGCCATTATCAATGAATATCAGTAGGAGATTTTCGGCTAAAAAGAAAAGAGAAAATCTTACTAAATATCATGATGAATATTCCACAGGAATATCATCATCATTTTCTGATAAGTAACATTCATCGGATAAGGTACAGCTTATTGATAAGGTAACTGTAATGAGAGAGGGAAAGAGAGAGATAAATAGCAGGTTTTCCAATCAAAATGAATTAATGGTTTAAATTTAGAAACTATGGCAGTTGTAATAGTGAAGGAAACTTGATGATGAAATTAATCATATATATAAAATTGGGCACCACTCGAATTGCTAAAGCAAGCCATATTGAGCACTACCTCGAGCTTTACTATTGATAATCCAATTGATGGAAAATGGAAAATGAGTGAGACAGTTGACCGACTTAACTCTTCTCTTGTTTCTTTTTTATCGTCTCCATCTTCATCTTCATCACCGTCTTCCTCTTTCTTATCGAAAACATCTTCACACAGCAGAGATGGCTGTTAAATACTCTGTCGTTATTTTTTGTAGAACAATTTAAGCTTCATTTTTTTCTCCTTCTCCTTCTCGATGTAGCTCAACGGTGGCTTGACTCGATGACAAAAAATCACATAATTGTTGAGGTCGATGTTGCTGATGTTTGTGTGTACGTATGTGTGTGTATGTGTTTATGTATGTTTAAGGTCTTCACATGAATAGAGAAGTTGAAAGATCTTGGGTGTCAAGTCATGAGAGAAGAGGGGAAAGAAATCGGTGTGGACATTTAAGCATGTCCTGTCGCCCCATAATTGTGGGGAGTCTTTTTATAACAATGTTTCAGGCCGATCGCCAGAAAAACTGCGAGTATCATCATGACCACCATGAAGGCACTCATAACAAGAATCAAAGACCATTCTGAATGATAATAATCCATGATAATAATAAAATTTGAGCTTACTTATTAAGCTGAGAGGCAAAAGGAAATCACTGGGAAAATTTTTGCAAGAATCGAAAAAAAGCAGTGACAAGAACTGAAGCAAAATGAATGAATGAGGAGGAAAGAGGAAAGAGAAAGAGAGAGAGCTTCGCTTTTAGAAAAAGTCTCTCATCTTGCGCAACCCGAACTCACTTTTAGCTCTCGTTTCTCTTCTTTTATCACTCACTCTCTCTCTCTCTCTCTCTCTCTCTCTCTCTCTCTCTCTCTC
>QZCP01000068.1:215051-282617 GCA_003956705.1 Brevipalpus yothersi
TCTCTCTCTCTCTCTCTCTCTCTCTCTCTCTCTCTCTCTCTCTCTCTCTCTCTCTCTCTCTCTCTCTCTCTCTCTCTCTCTCTCTTTCTCTCCCTATTCCCCTAATCTACACATTATATAGCGACGAATACATCAAATGGAAATGAACCCTGTAAAACTGTATGGATGAATTTGTTCCAAAACACCCAAGGAGCATGATGATGATTGCCACATAAATTGCGTCCGGACTTGTCACTGGAAGCTGTAATTAGATTGACTTTGCACACTGTCTTCGTGCACTGACCAATATATATTAGGAGCATATTTGAAAATCAGAGCAAATGAATCAAACGTTGATGCCATTCAAATAAATGCAAGTGGAAATGGAGGAAGAGAGACTAAATTGAGAGGAATCAAAAGAGACTAAGAAAGAAAGAGAGAAGAATCTTTCTCTCACTATTGATGCCAGTAATTTGAATGAGAAATGAGAAATGAATCCATTATGCTGTTGATGCACTATTGTGATCAGTTAGTGAAAGAGAGAGAGAGAGAGAGAGAGAGAGAGAGAGAGAGAGAGAGAGAGAGAGAGAGAGAGAGAGAGAGATGAGGAATCAAGTGAATGAAATGTTGAATTGGAAGCTGTATAAAATGAATATAAAGAAAAGGAGGAAAAGAGAGAAAATGGAGACTACTTTTCTTGGGCTTTATCAGTTCATTTTCATTCACTTCTTTCCGTTATATTTTCTTGTCTCTTCCTTCACTTCCGATCCTCTCGTTACTCCTCTGGAAGATCGACGAACTGAAATATCTCAGCCCTATTTGATATCATAGGTTTGCTCATAATTACACCAGATTTGTGGCCAAATTCATTTTCAAACTACCTTAGCATGCATTCAAGTTGAAAGCGAAATTGGTAGCAAATATCCTGGAAAATGAATTTTATTCACAATTTCGTGTCACAAGCACACACACACATAGAAAGAGAGGCAAGAATTGAAGGATCAAGTTTGTCCCCATTCTTGGGATCATCATTGACCCAAGTGGCCGTTAAATGAATATATTCTTGATTGTTTTATGGCTCAATTGTGCTTGATTTAGGGCATCAGAGTGTTGATTCACGATGTGGAAGCTATACACATAGGCAACGTTGGACTATGGTTCAGAGAAATAGTATAGTAAGTGGATAAATTTTCGCGACCCATTTAAATGGAGAAGAGAGAGGCGAGCATAGAAGGCATCCATAAAATGGTAAAGTTCAAAGAGGGATGATATTTGAAGCACAATGCTGTGGTGATGGTAGCTCGTTGAGCATGCAAATCCGAAGGCTGCCTATTTTAGTAAGTACAGAAAATCGGAGATGAGAAAATTTCTCTCTCTCTCTCTCCATCACCAGAAGAACCTGAGAAGCTTGTTACATGTGTGTATATGTGAAGCTGAGCTCGGGGCAAATCGATCTACATCAATCAGGAAACCAGATTCGGTGTCTTTCGAGGAATATTTACCATGGTGATCGCTGTTTATTGTGCAAATCATTTCCCCTGACTAATTATACATTCATTTAGCATTTTTGTGTTAACTTTGGGGAAGAGGTTGGCAGAACAGTTGTTGTTTGATAGTTCCTTCTGGTGAATCGAAAATCGTGTACTTTTCTCTGGGCAAAGGTAATAAGGGTGAAAATTTTTCTGTTCTCATGAGGAGTCCCATGAGAATCGAGACTTTTATCCATCACACTATGTTTCTGGTAATGCTTTTGGTGTGCGTGTATATATATAGCGAATTGGAAACGAATTCTTTTCCTAGAAGATAGAGAGAGAGGAAGGAATACCACTTATCTGGAAAGAATTTCATGCTTCAGTCATCCTCTTGCCTCTTCTGGATATAGAGAAAGAGAAGAATTTTTTCATCACTAACAGAGCATAACTTTGCGATAAAATTTTCTCTTGGGGACTCTCTTGATTGGAATTTGTGTTGGAAACATGTTCATGTATATTTTTTGAATTTTCCAGACAATTCCCAAGAAATTGCATTCCCTTTGGAATATGTTCATTTTTTCGCTCATACACATGTAATCTGAAACACTGTATCCGACTATCCATCTATTTTGATGATATATTTTATGCCTTTCCCTTTTATCTGATTTATAATGTGAAACAGAAAACCTCATTATATTCATGTTTGACATTCTTTTTTTGCTGATTTCCAATCAAATGGGCGAGGAGACGAAAAAATTGCTTAAGATGCGAATAAATTGATTGCAATAAGATTTATCGATTAATACTCATATACATGTATATACTTTCTCCAAACGATATCGTCCATAGGCCATCTTCTATGCAACATGGGATGTTCGATGATGATATTATTATTCTGAAATGCCATTCATCAAATGCTGGGTGAAAGATCACACCCAGTATGCTTATGTGTACATTTTAATGCAGCTCAAATGAACAAAGATCTTTGTCTGAGTAACATCAAACATAAATGATTCATTTCTTATCCATGGTCATTGAACACTTCTCCTTCTTTCTCATCTTTCATTCCTCATCACTGTCTATCCATTACTTTTATCTTTGTGAAAATATTTCTTCCACAGACAGAAAAACCCATCTCAGGCCACCGGCAAGTCATCTCCACTTTGTCTTCGATGAAGTGATGTATATATATAACTGATGCTGATATGCTGATATATCTGATCGTGATATATATTAAGAAATTTGACAAGTAGACCAATACATTAGGCGCTTTTTTTTCTCTCAAGCTTTGGCCAAAGAATGACTGGAAAAATAGACTTGCCCCACTTACGAAATGTTTGAGTATTTTTTTCACTCTATCTTACTTTCTTTCTTTCCAAGTGCAAACACAGAGCAAAAAAGGAACCAGTATTCTCGCTCCAGTTAAAGGTTCTGATGCAACTTACTTCAACTTAGAAGAAAGCTTTGCCTTGATTCATCCATTCAATGTATGTGTATATATGCTTTCACTGTGTAAATGTGCTCCTTTCTTAACCATGTATTGATTTGGTCAGACTAATCTTGTCACTATCATAATATCTGTCTGTTGAAGTGACCATCATCATTCATTTTCCGAAGGATAACTCTTTGCTTCGAGCATGACCAGAAAACTTTTATGCTCTCTCTCTCTCTCTCTCTTCTTTTCTCTATCTTTTTATCTTTCTTTTTCTCATGTTTGGTTTGGTTGACTTGCATTATGAGTGAATATTCTCGAACTTTTTGGTCTCTCTTTCTCTCGAACTGCTAATGTATTTTTATCTCTCACTCACTCACTTTCCTACTGTGGATCCTATTTGTACCATTGTCTATTCCACTTAAACCTCAAACTTTGTCCTTTTCATACTTCCAGTTGAATGTCCTCTACTTCATACTAACTTATTCTCTCCTCAACACTTCCAACTCATTTGATCACTCTTATCTGGTTAAAAATTAATACACCAACGAACCACTCTAACGGTGTAATTTTTAGCTTCCATTCCTTTTACTCTTGTAGAATTGAACAATGAGCTCCTCTCTCTCTCTCTTCAAATGTTTATTCTAGTTACCAGCTCGATGGTCAACCGTTCACATAAGCTGTTACGTATTTCGATTTGGAATCATTTGGAATGACATCACGAAAAGAGCGGCACAAGTTCGAAGCTTCTGCTTCAACTTGCTCTACTCTCCACCATAATGTATATAACTTGACCATCAATTCAAATCTTTTTTCCCTAAGATGAACGAGAGTGCCGAGTCAAATCAAAAAATGTAGAAAAAGGAGAAAGAAAGAAAGAAAGAAAGAAAGAAAGAAAGAGAGAGAGAGAGAGAGAGAGAGAGAGAGAGAGAGAGAAAGGAAAAAGGAATTAGAATGGACATTCTTGAGATGCCCTATTTTTCATGAGTTATGGTTGTTGGTGCTCATCTTTCGCTCCATCTTCTTCATCTTTTCCTTCTTTTTCTCTTTTCTTCTTGGGCCAGTCCTTCTTCGTTTCATTTTATTGTCCTTCACTTTTCTATTCACCTCTGATCTCGTATATATATATCTACATTAATACCAATGAGAAAGGGAAAGAGAAAGATAGAGATAGAGAGGAGGAGGAGGAGGAGAGGAAGGAAGAGAGACTCTCCATCCTCCTAGGCTCACCAACTGATGGTTTAAGTTACTTAAACTTGGGTTTTCTCTTCTCCTGCTGATGCTTCTTCTTCATCATCTTCTTCTCCACTTTGGTGGATTTTCCTTCATTTGAAAGGCATTTTATCTATCCTTCTTTCATCCTTTCCTCTGAATGTTCACTAATAAATATAAATATATAAATTTCCACGATGAAATGATGCTGGATGAAATTCTACACTGTACTTTCCAATTCAGTTTCTTTGGTGACCAACAAATTTTCATTTCATTTCATTTTATTCTTCCTCTTATTCTTCTGATTCTACACAATTTCTCTCTCATTTTCTCTCTCTCTCTTCTGATATGTTTGTACTGAATTATCTTTTCATCTAAAGTACTGATTCTCGTTTGTTGGACAATTTGGTCCACTTTTAATGCCACTTTGATTGCTATCTACCTATTTTCTACCAAATGAGCTGTAGTTTCGCAATTTGTTAATGGTTTTTTTCTTTCGTTCACTTTCTTCTTTTCTCTGATTCATCATGATGAAAGAGGAATGATTCAGATAGAAATTTTCCCAAGATTTGACATCATGAATTGAAGTCGAAAGAAGTATCCAATTATTTTTGACAGTAACCACCAGATTGATCCATCTCAGGAGAGAGAGGGAAGGAAAGTGTTCATTTAAGCTTTTGACATCTGCTGAAGTTGTTGGCCAAAATCCTTTCATCTTTAAATATTTATCAACGTTTCTGAGAATACATTTAGAAGATCTATCACCTGTATTTTGCTCACTGCTTGATAACATTCAGATATAAAACATGTTCCAACAATCACCGATACGTTAAAATACAGAAGCATTCACATGGAATATTCTAGCATAATAATAATATTTTTGAGAAAGCAACCAAAGGAGAGACTACTCTTATTGCAAATAGAAGTACAGAGCTTTCTCATTGAATTTCAAGAAGGAGCACATTTTATATCCTGAAGAATTGAGTATTCCACTATGGAATCTCAAAATAATACGAGATTAAAATACTCCCTAAAGCGAATCTCCCAATCAAATTATTAGTATTAAAAAACTGAACTCCATGCAATTGTTCAACTTGGTCTTTTTCTACCTCAACTCCATGCCTTTTTTCCCCAGCCGTAAGGTTCTTCACTATTGAGCTCTCATCTTTTCATCTTTATTTCAATTAGCAATTCATTTCAAGAGCTCCATTAGATAGACTCATCTACTGCTCTCTATACTCAAATATATTTCATTAGGATGAGAAAGTATTTTATCCAATACTTGAACCGTTATTCTCCTTGCTTGATGGGAAAATTTGAGAGATCGCACTTAGTTCTCCTCTATCGAAACTTTGCGATTTTCTATCATGAAATGAGAAGAACAAAGATGAAAAGAATAGATAATTTTGCAAGTTACAGTTATAATGCAAAGAGAGAAAGAAAGAAAAAGAAAGAGAGGGAGGGAGAGAGGGAGAGAGATGGGGTGAAATGATGTCACAAGGCATCCATTTTATCTAATGATTGAGAGATCAGAATTTCTCATTTCCTCTTCACTATTGACTATCAGCTCGATAAAGTCTATTCATTTTCCGAGCTCAATAATTTTGACTTGAAATTCTATTCTCGAAACTATTAAGTGTTTGTCGCCTTCGGCATGATGGAAACTGATTGGCTTCCAATTGATGCTTTGAATTGGTCTCATCTCTCTCTCTCTCTCTTTCTTTCTTTCTTTCTTTCTTTCCTTTCTATTCAATCCTTACTTTCTGGTTACCTATCTAAAGTGATGCAAACTCTTCCATCATCATGGAGATAAATCGAAAGGCAAACGTCTCGATTCATTTCATGTGGAAGAAAAATCTCAGCTCAACCAGGGCCAGCTCACATACGCACACAGACATGCTACGATTATCAGTGATTCCTTGAAGAACAGCCAAAAAGTGACAGACACGAAATAACCTATACACAGATCTGGTAGACAGTTGAAAGTGAAGCAAAAAAGATGCTGAAAGATTGAGAGAGAGAAAGAAAGAGAGAACAGAATCGATCTTTTCCGTTCATGATATCGCTTTACGAAATCTAGCCAATATATACATTTAGGCTCACCAAATGTAAGTGAGGTGGAAGAAACGGAAAATGACCAGCGAAAGTATTGTATCGTCAAGTATCATGTATAGGCTTTTTTGTTTGCGGATCAGAACAGATAGGATGACAGATGGATGTGTGTGTATGTGTCTTAAGCGCGTCTATCATCGTCAAGATGGTGAGTTGGCCAAAACATAAGGGTAGTAGTTAGAGGAGGAGAGAGAAATAAGAGGAGAAGAAAATTGATCAAATTTGATGTTCATTAGACTGAATATATTCTCTTCTCTCACTCATCTTTCTCTCAACAATAAAATTAAATAGACCAGAGAAATGCTCATTCAAGTGTCTCTCCTCTCCTCTCCTCTCCTCTCTCCACTTTACTCTTTTTGCTGTATTCCCTTTTTTCTCATTGTCCACTTTGCTGACACAGTTTACGAGTTTTGATGATGATCATTTTGTGATGATCTTTCCAAACAATGGGTATATCAATGAATCGTTGACCAATATATATTCATAGCCACCGAACACTTTCGATTCTTCATTCGATTGGTGTAGCCACTCAATGGTCATCAAGTATCAGGACCCTAAGCAAATCATACTTTAAGCTTAAACCTTCTCTCTATTCCAACATCATTCTGCTAAGTATGTGATAATATGGAACACTTATGCACCATGTTCTATTACTTATTCCAGAGAATAGAATAGAATGTATTGGTCACTATTCGGCTTCATCAATCTTCCTCTTGTCCCAATATTTTTCGGGCTCATTTTAAGACCTTTCCTTCTCTTCTATCCATACTAATACTCACTACCAGTAAATACATTGTGGATATAATCTTACCATCGAAGATGGATTGACTATTATATTACCACATGTGTCCACGTGTACATTATTCCCTTGAGATCATTCCTCGATCTATTCTAGCTTCATCTACTTTGTTGACTATCTTTTAAAACTCTTGTTAACTATTTTCCGCCAATTCTCAACTTCATTATTCTGTACACATGTGTAGTGAGACATATCAATCAACAATTCGGGAACAATTCTAGAATATTTTGGAACATTTATCCACCATTTATAACAAGTGATTGATATCTCCAACAACAAGGTAGAATAAATCGACCGAGTATATGTATATCAAATATTCGACACACAAAACTGACACCACTATCTAACGAACTTTCATTTATCCAAAAAGAGAGCTACTCAACTGGATTGTATTCTCTGTATTCTCTGTATTCTCTGTTCTTGTTTAATATTAATGCAACATTCTCGCATGAATATCTTTCATCTGTACACTTATGCATATGAATGCTCTCAGGAGACAGATTTTCAATGACTCTTGTCAGGTTTGCTCCATTTATTAGGCAAACATTATTATTCAAGCTCTCCCCTGGATCAATAGTCGATCGTTGACATCTTCTTGATCAATACAACCGCCATTAACCATAGGCAAACACTTGTGATCAGATCATTTTGATTGCTAATCAAATCAAGCTATCTGGATAAACAGCAGCTTGGAGGCAAGAATAATTGATCTTTCCAATCATTAAGAGCATAGTGACATCAGCTTTACTTGATGATTTTTCTCTGGCTGTTCACTTCTTTGTGAGTGAAATGATTTTTGATGACTTGATAATTATTTAACTAATTTCTACTTGTAACCCTTTCGGGAATATGCTTTTTTTGGAAGATTCCAGGGAAAAAACTCAATCCTCAACCGACAAAAATCAAACATGATCACATTAATTATCGACATGATTACTAATAATTTATTCCTGCTTTTTTCCATCAGGCAATTGGTTGTGTGGGTGCCAATCGGATGAACGAAAAATTGTTGAATCTCTATTTGAAAATTTTATTAGGGTTACTTGTTGGTGATTTATTAGTCGGCGTTATCTGGCTCTTCCGTTATAACGCTATATTAAAAAATTTTAAATCACATCTAATGTACCGTGTTAACAACGACTATGGATTTGATTCCGATTTTCAGGTAAACAATTTGAAGTATTTTCTTCATCATTCGATTTTAAACTACCCCTTTATCGATCAAGAAACCTGGGATTAGAGTGAAAGCTAAGAATAGTGTAAGAATAAATTTTTCCATCAGTATGCTCGATTATGTGCGTCTCAGATGATTCACTACGAGGAAGTCAAAGAGGAGAGAATCTCTCTGTCAGAATCGTTATAGATGGTTTTTGGTGGATCGGAATAATGATGAGATGTTACGATAATCCAATCTCAATCTTTCCAATGAAATCCATTCATCAGAATTTTATCTCTGTTCTCGCATACATTTTGATGAGCCAGAATAATCAATGACGCTTGTCCGAATCTCAGCTTCCTTTCAATTTTGAAGAGCTTTTCATTTTGTGTTGAATTTTCTGTTTCTAATGACAATGTTATGCATGAAACAATATAGTTTATACTAAAAACTCATAAATAGCCTTCACATAGTGGAAACAAAACAGACATCACCCACAACATAGCTGTGTGTAGAATCATAATGGAAAAGTGATTAAATTCACAGATTTTCGATATAATATCTGAGCATGATGAACAGAGAAAAGCTTCTATAAATTCGAAAAATTGTCAAATGATGACTCTGTATTGGCTCAGTACTTGCCAGAATATATATGAACATGATAGAAAATTATTCTCTCTAAAATTGATAGTGTTGAAGATGATTTGATTCAAAAAAAACTAGTGCAGTTGTGGGAATAAGCAATGCATCGAACTTGGATATAAATCTCTCCGGAAACTTCTATCGATATTTGGGCCATTTTAAATTCTTTCTACATAATATCTGTGAATAAATTTCACTATATATACTGTTTATTATCGCTTCTATCCGGAGTCACGTTCCCATTTCCGTAAGCCTCTAGAAATCTGCCACAATTGATCAGTCAACCATTGGTGGACTCAAATATGGTTGCATCAAGAATTTTTAAGCTTCAATGAACAGAAATAATTTCCATTTCTAGTACATTTTTATATTCCTCTTATAACATATCGTATATTCTAGATTCATGTTTTGCAAGCGAACGCAATTTATATTCTTCGCAATCTAGCTCGAAACGAAATTTAGGCAGTGGCTGTTCAGATTATTTTTTATTTCAAGAAAAATCCACGAATTTCCATGGATAGACTATTTCTTCCTGATCGATTAGAAAAGTTTCCGATCTGCATCAAATATCGGGAAGGAAGAACAAACAAGTTATCGATGAGACTAGAATTTGGTGATGTTCTCAGCTTGCATGATACTGAATATTTTAGCTGAAAACGAGCACATCATTTGATCACCACCTTTACATCATTAATTGATGGTATACTATGGTGATGAAAAGATTTCTATTCTCATCTTTCTTGGGATTCTCTGTCTAATTTGATAGTTCTCAGAATAACCCTTTTCCTTGAACCCTTCACCATACTCTCAATAAGATCAAAATATAAGAGAGCATTGAACAATTTAAACCTCACAATACAATACAATATGATCTCAGATAGTATTCAAAATGCTTTCATAATCATTTTTTGTCCATTCTTTTCAGGAAATTTGGGATCGTGTTCAAAGTGAACATCATTGCTGTGGCATTGATACGCCTTTTGATTACAACACAACGCAATGGTTCCAACGTGAACACAATACTTATGTAGGATCAAGATTTTTGGTTCCACAAAGGTGAGGCTCATATTACAGTGTGTATGTATGTATGTGGTGAATACGTAAGAATTGCGAAATCCTAGGATTTCAAGATTGTCAGATTGTAGGGAATGGAAGAAAAGGAAAAACTTTGATATCTAACAGAGACAAAAAAGAATATCAGTCTAATTGAGAATTTTTTTTCTCTCTCTTTCTCCGTCAGCTGTTGTGCCTCTAATCATAAAAGTAATAAAATTAATATTAATATTAATTCCCCGAAAAGTGTCTCAAATGCTGGCTTGGGATCGCTCACCATTGTACAAAGACCATTCGCTGATTGTGCAGATAATTATATTCAGGATAACATATATACCAATGGTTGTTATCGTGAAGTATTAAGATGGCTTACCTCTAGCTTTGATACACTGTCAGTAGTGGGATTTTGTGTTATAAGTTTTTTGAAACTATGTTTTTCATTCATATTACGCTATGAGATACGAGAGATGATCCAAAAAATCCAGATAATCAAGGGTGAACGTGAACGTAGTGGCTCAACCATTCAAAATTTGGAAGCTTATCTTCCAAGACCGTCCATACAAAATGATTCCAGCCAAGCTCTTCTCTCTGGTCAATCACCGCAAACAGTTAAACACCGGCATCGGGCTAATTGTGGCAGTAGAGCTGGAAGTGGTGGATGTGAAAGAGATTTTTATCATGGCAATCCAAGACCATCTCTCATTTTACCACTATTCAGTGCTGGCGATGGATGTAATGTTCCCAATCTTTCCAATATAGCCAATCCTTCAGCAGCAGCCAATCCAACGGAGTAAGTATCAGCATGAATGTCAAGATTCTTTATCGATCTTGATTTGAATTTATAATTTCGTGTGTGTAATACAAATTCTTTTTTTCTCTTCTTTTTGGATAGAAAAAATTTCAATCAAATAAAATCCGGAAGTGCAGATCCAATTGGCCAAAGTTGTCCGAGTAAAACAATATCCGATGGTCAATCACATCTGAATGCTTCAGCATCTCTACCCAATCCATCATGTCCAAAAACCAATAGTAGTGAACAAATTCCAAAAAATCGCTCCACAGTGAATGTTGTTCTGAAAGAGAATGTATCCAAAACTGGTGCCACTACAACTACCACAGCTACATCGACTACTACAAGTGGTAGAAAACCTTTTACCAGAGATGATTCTCAACAATCAAATGAAGCCAAGCACAGCCTGGTTTAGTTGATGATATTCGAATCGTGAAGGAAAAACTTGAGTGGATTGTAGCGAATGGAATCAGGATGAAGAGATGGATCGAAAACAATCTAAAACGATGTATTGAAGTTCTGTCATACTCTTGATCTATGGAAAGCAGAGTGAAAGAGATGCCGAAATAAAAGGAACAAGTTCTTCCGCTGGAAGAATTATCAGGAATACAGAAGGAATACAGCCAAAACTGATCGAATTCTAGTGGAAAAGCTATTTAAAGGAATGAATACACCACTTGGATGGACAGTTATAAGGCAACAATGGCCTATTGGACTATGAACCTCGAATCCTCGAATCAAGCAGGATTTGAATAAATAACAGAATATGGTATGACAGTCGCTTAGATATACTTTTTCCGGTTTTATTCTAAAAGAACGAGAGCTTTCATGGTTCAGTGCACCCAATGGTGTCCGGATATTGTTAGATTTCCGATAATCGAATAGACTGAAAAACAAATCGATCATGCATCATGCGATCATGAGATCGATTCATGATTATCAATGAACTGGACTTATTTCCAGTAAAACATACTGACCCACACTCTATAATAAGCTAGACGAAACTTATACTGAAGTATATTCATCTTTTCATCCAATCAATGGAAGAAAAATTTTGCGAGTCTCAAGCCTTGGTCACCTTGATGAGATCGTTATAATGATCGAAATGTATTGACTTTACAGATGCGTTTAATTTGGGAAAACTTTGTAAAGATTTTTTTCAGAAGTTTTTCGAGACACTCTTCTTAACCCAAATTTTGCCATTTTCTTTTTACACCATTCTATTAGAAGAAGAGAGAAGAAGAATTTTTTTTCCAGGAGATGCTCTGAATACTTCAATTATATCGTGTATGATCTCACTCGGGATAGAAAATTGAATCATCCAAATTTTTCATGAACAATTGAAATAAAATTAAAATCAGTATTGACAAATTTTCTTTTCAAATCAATCGATTTTCAACTATAACTTTCAACCCAAAAGCTTATCAGCATCTCATCTGAACATTTCATAAATTGATTCAGACTTACCTTGCATGCTGTTAATACTCAAGAGATATCATTATTTGGAACACATTCAACCATTCATTTACATGTACACATTTCTCTCATACGAATGCAATTCATATGCATTATTGATTGGAAAAAATCTATTAAATTCACTTGAGAGAGAAAGAGAGAGAGAGAAAGAGAGAGAGAGAGAAAGAGAGAGAGAAAGAGAGCGAGAGAAAGAGAGAGAGAGAAAGAGAGAGAGAGAGAAAGAGAGAGAGAAAGAGAGAGAGAGAAAGAGAGAGAGAGAGAAAGAGAGAGCGAGAGCGAGAGCGAGAGCGAGAAAGAGAGAGAGGGAAAACTATTCCCATTCCATGCATCAGGGTCACAATCAAATCCATTTGAGATTGAATTTTTCCCCCTAAATTCAAATTTTTTCGATGCTCTTAAAAGTCACTTGGTCAGATTAGGACACAGATATTCAGAAAGAAAAGATAAATCAATATTGGTGACGAATTCACTAATGCTACCAATGAGTTGGACTAATTTTTTATATCACTACACTTTTCGAATAATCTCCAGCAAGCTGGCTTTTAAACATCAGACAAATTATGAAATTATGTGGATGATTCGCTCATTTATTAATCATTGCCAATAAGCTAGGAATAAACATGATCGCAACATCAATGTTACAACATCGAAACTGAGCCAGCAGTGTGTGAGAAAGGGAGAGAAATGAGTTTCTAGATCTTGTGAACGAATAACGTTATGATTTATTTAGTAGACAAAATGAGGCTTCATGTGGGCATACTTTGCTGGCAATGGAGGAAGATCCATATTTCGAGCTTGGTAAGATGAATCCATCTCTAGTTTAGGCACATCCTTAGGATTGTAATCCATTAGCTGACGATTGTTTGCCACAATTTTCTCAACCGATTGAGCAAGAGATTTGCGAGTTTGAATTAAATGTTCAGATGCTGATTTGATCAGTATAGGCATGTTTTTAAAGGCTTCCCAAATCACAATTCCACCGAATAAAACCATCGCTGTTTGAGGATCATAAAGTTGTGGTCCCATGTCAGATTGTGTACTCAAGCCGCTGTAACGTGAGAATTGATCCAAAAATTCGGGCAAACTTTGATTCAATTTTTTCACCGCATCAGTGAACTGTATCTCTTCTGTCTCTAAATCCTTTGGAGTTCGACCGTTGAATTCACTGTACACAATTTTACCACTTTTTTTGTACGTCTCAATTTGATCAGTCACTTCGGCCACAGTTCGAGTCAATAGATCTCGGAGGTGGAACAGTGAACGGTTGTCGATGTTGGGTGAAAATTGAGCTGATTTTGGATTTTGCAATGTACTTTCAACTGAACATGATAAGAACAATAGGAAAAATAATACAAATGAGTCTAACATCTTGGTGATGAATTTAGTGATGGATAGTTTGAACTTGGTAAAACAATCAAAGTAACGGCTTCTTTCAGGATCTTGAACAATTGTATCGAGATAGCACAAAGTTGATTTGAGTTGATTTGACGCCTTTTGGTTATTTGTGAAGGTTTTATTCGATATTTGACTAGATTCCATCGACAAACCGCCTAGATAAAGGCTTGCTCGTGACCTAGGAGGATTGCTGGAATTAATCAGGTCAAATTCATGCTGGTCCTTTAAATTCAGCTCATTAATGACCGATTTTGTGATCTCATGCTCATTACCGGAGAGCAAATGAATATTACATCAGTTTATCATGATTTTGATACGGCTTTTGGACTGGGTATTTCCCTGAAGTTAAGGGTCAGAATTTTTATTCACTGTTATCAGACTTTTCAAAGTGGGAACACATGGAAAGTGTAGCCCTCACGATATTATTTGTGTGTTTCAAATGGAACTCTCAACTAAGCTTCCGTGTTTGTGTCCTAGAATTTTCCAAATTTTCTGGGTGAATCTCGATGGTTCAGGAAAATATTTGGACTTGAAAGTATTAATGGTGTAGACATAGCACCGATTGAATTTGTTGTTGAATAACAATAAATATTCTAATACAATAATAATTCTAGCAATTTCATCTTCTTCTATTTCTTGTGGAGGATTCAAAGCTAACATTGAAAAAATATTATTATTGAGGAATGAACATTCCTTAAGATGTTTTTTCTAGTGATTCTAGTAGCCAACTCGAAACAGTCGTCGAATTAGTTCCAGAGGATGGATAAGTCTGTGGATTAATGATCATTATTTTCACCAATGATTGGAATGTAGAGAATGCAAAATTTTTGGCAAAAAATTAAAAAGCTTATCATTAATCATTCATCATTCAATTTTCCATTGAAGAGAAGGCACCATAGGTACATGAGCAGATACGAATATGTATGCATGAGCTCGCTTAATGTATGATCTCTCAAAAAGACAGTTTTTGGCAAGAACTGATCAAGATGAAAGATAATAG
Organism: Brevipalpus yothersi; assembly: GCA_003956705.1. Lineage (NCBI taxonomy): Eukaryota > Metazoa > Arthropoda > Arachnida > Trombidiformes > Tenuipalpidae > Brevipalpus > Brevipalpus yothersi. Next base: position 229,570 of record QZCP01000068.1, read on the forward strand.
GAATTCCAGGTAAAATTTACAAATCATTTGCAGATGATAGAAACAAACCTGATAAGATTATGTTCCATTCGATTAAAGAACAAAGAATGCATGTAAAATCGAAAATTCCCGAAATTAGAACCAACTCTGTGTTAATATCCATCTACCTTCCTCTCACATCACTGGTGAGCATTGTCGAAACTATTTCCGTAACCTTGAACAGTATCTATTCCAATCTGGGTGATCTGGGCTGAAACTTGAAAGTTTGGAAAATAAATTAATTTGCTTGTGAAATTGAATTGAATTGAATCTCAACTGCAAGGAGCAAAAAAAAGTTGGGAAAAAAGTTTTTTTCTTCTCTCTTAAAATTTTTAAATTGACCGCCATCAGATGGCATGAAGAACATTTTTTCTTTTGGCAGTTGAAATCTGCTGCTTTGTCCAATCAAAGCAATTTTTGTTCAGATTAAAGTTGATCTTCATTTGAATTTTTTTCATGTATCACCACTTTTTTGTTTGTTTCCCATCATCTTTATCACCGTAAAATAATAATCTTAATTGGGTTAAAATTAAGTTGACACCAATAATTTGTTACATTGTGGGATTGTTGTTGTGATCTTGGTTAAATTTCGGTGAACTCATTTCATCAGCCGCTTACAGAGAGTGAGAAAGAGAGAGAGAGAGAGAGTTGCATACACATATACACACACACATTGTCCGCATCCTCCTTTGCCCGCATCTTATCATCTTCTCCTCCCTTTTCTTTTGCCATCCGAATTAATATATACACATTCACACATTATTGGGTGAAGAAAAGGAGAAGATTGTTGATTTATTTGATTTGCAAATATATATATAGTTACATGTGTATCAATTGGCAAACATCTTGTGGGTGCATCTGAATTTTTTCTTTTGCTCTGGCCATCATCATCACAGAGGAGTGGAAAGGAAAAAAGAGTGTTTGTGTGTGTGTTTGTAAGTGGGAAAGAAAATTTTTTTTCTCTCTCTTTCAAGTGATTATATTGTCATTATTATTATTATTATTATTAAATCATCAACATGCGAGAATATAAGATTGTGGTTCTTGGGAGTGGTGGTGTTGGTAAAAGTGCCTTAACCGTTCAATTTGTGCAAGGAATATTTGTTGAAAAATATGATCCAACCATTGAAGATAGCTACCGGAAGCAAGTGGAAGTTGATACACAACAGTGTATGCTAGAAATATTGGACACAGCGGGAACCGAACAATTTACAGCAATGAGAGATTTATACATGAAAAATGGTCAAGGTTTTGTACTTGTATACTCAATAACCGCTCAGTCTACGTTCAATGATCTCGCCGATCTGAAAGAACAAATATATCGAGCGAAAGATACTGATGATGTACCGATGATACTCGTTGGTAATAAGTGTGATTTAGAAGATGAACGAGTTGTTGGTAAAGATCAAGGTGCCAATCTTGCAAGAAGTTTTAATAATTGTGCTTTCCTCGAATCATCAGCCAAAGCCAAAATTAACGTGAACGAGGTAAGATGATACTTTCTTTTTTGAATCGAATTTATCCATCAATGACTTTACATACCGTTTTCTTTCGCCGGCATAATCAGCGCAAGTTCTTTATTCTAATTTAACCCACTAATTGTGCTCACTCTTTCTTTTTTTCTCTGTGTCTCTGTCTCTGTCTCCCTTTTTCTTCTCTCTTTCCACAGATTTTCTTAGACCTTGTACGGCAAATTAATAGAAAAAATCCAGAAAGAAAACAGAAAAGATCTCGTAAAGTGAGATGTCTAATGCTCTGAATGATTATTGGTATTCGATTTTCTTCTCTCATTGTCTTCTCTCACCATTTTAATTTGCCAAATCAACTTCAATAAGGCTGTTTCACCGTTCTCAAAACACACACTGCAACGCCAATTATCAAGTTAAATCAGTGAAAAACTGACAGGAAAGCTGTTAACACTTCATCTACTCGCTGGATGTCGATTTGCTACCCAAACTAACAATCATTTCCTATTTCTCTCCATCGTTCTTCATCCGCTGTACCTTATTAGTTAATCAAAACTCCTTCCGCTTAGCTCCCAAATTTACTCTCTTTCTCCCATGTTATCTTTCCTTTTCTGTACCCTCACTGTTTCTTTACCCTCTTTCATCTTTTTCGCCCCCTCTTTTCTTTTTCTCTCTCTCTCTTTCTCTTTCCATCTGATGTCGCTTTCCTATTGATTATATGACAATTCTGATAGCCATTTTCTAAAACAATGGCAAAGCATATTGTACACTAAAAAATCGGGTGAGCTCGATAAAGGCGATTTGGAAACTCACATGCTCCCAATCTCTGATAATATTTGTTCGTATTAAACCTAAGATAAGGCTGTTATGAAAAAAGCAGTTATCATTCGCTCATGTTTCACAGCGATCCGAATTCGATCATCATCATCATATAGCAAAGAAAAAAATTTTCTGTAAATTCTAAGATTCAAGACTTAGCTTTTGCTGGCCTGACCTGTCTCACATCTTATGTATGTTAAAAAAAGTTGAAAGATGTACACCACTCCGGTAAAATTTTAACTCCAAATTGATAAATGTTAATCTGGACTATACAAGAAAACATTCATCTCTCTCTATGTCTCGCAAATTCCTGAGGTGCGATTGTGGTGGCGAAGAAATGATCAAAGTTTCATCGCCGTTAGTAAAGATGGCCAAAGTGACTGACTCATTTTCATCGTGTTCAGGTCACTTGTTGAGTGATATTTCACACCACTTCAAGAAATCATAATAATATTATAATAAGGGCGCCCTTCTGTGTCATAGATGAAAATTCAAAACTTTCGATCATCTCCACCAATTATTTGACATATAACGACTGAGTGACTCATCTGCACCCCTCTAATATTCCATCTAATTGAATATTTGCATCTTTTATCATCTTTTAATTTGCTCACAAGCAAATAAGCACTTACATGCTTACAGCAATCGGAGGTTACACTAAAGCTCACGAACAATTTCGATAATTTTTCGATACTCTACCACACAAAAAGGTTACCTTGAATCAGGTCTCTATAAATCATCATTAACTTTTGGTAGCATAATGAGATTCACAATCAATGTCCCTCTCTCTCTCTCTCTCTCTCTCTCTCTCTCTCTCTCTCTCTCTCTCTCTCTCTCTCTCTCTATCCATTACACGATATGAGTTGTAGCCTCTTTTGTAACGATCATGTAGCCAGAATAGTGTATATAGCTTGGTAACCGGTCGTTGATCTTTTTTTTCTGTCTCTCTCTCTTTTTGTCGTTGCTCGGAAAAATGGTCGAAGAGAGAAGGGCAATCGTGGAATGTATTCATTTACTGGTTTGAGGTCAGCCCTCAGATCGAAGTTATCCAGTTTATCACGGCGATGATCTATCGTTCATACTGTCATCCTGGTGGAAACAGTCATTTGATCATGCAAACTTATCTGGGAAAGCGAGATGGTTTTTTGGTGAGAAAGATTTCGGAAAACGATAAGAGAAAAAAGAGGGGAAGAGAGAGAGATTATATCAAAGCCTCTTATTAACCAAGATAGCAATGAATATTCCCTTCGCTTTGACCACTTAAAATGTATCGGAAATAATTTGATAATAATTTAAGAGCAGTGAAGATTATCATTATTATTATTATTTTTTCTTCTCACATACCCACGGAAGGTGAGATAATTTACCAACAAATCGAACAACTAGGGTAGATATTGATAAGATAAGTAAAAAAGGAGTTATTTGTGGATACATTGATAGAAATATTTTTTTGTAAGGCAAGTTAAAAGCTATTCTAGCTTTTTTTGTATAAATTAACAAAATAGGGGATAGTTGCATCTTTGAGGAATAAGAAAATGAGGAGGGATCCAAATTGATCGATTCATAAATTTCCGTTTTGGAGGGTGTAAAATGTTTGAAATATGTATACATGCGATTTTATGGACCGATGTGAAAAATATATGCATTTGTTGATCTTCATTTGATAGAGAGAGACATACACACACACACATATGATGAGAGAATACAATAGTACAGCTCATCAGTTTTCGCAATTGTTCATAGTGTAAATAAATTTTTTCTTCTTTCTCACTTAATCGAACATTCGTAAGGCATCCTGCAATTGATTGGCTACCTTTTGATAAAAATCTGCTTGAGCTTGAATGAAATTTTTCATCATTTGACGAGAATCTTCCATCCTTTCTTTTTGAAAATGATTAATCTCGGCGAGTGTTGCATACGAGACTACATCAGCTCTTTGTGACACTGATTCGGCAACCTTCTCTTCAATACGTCCCTCATCTCGCAATTTAATATGATCCTTTTTGCGTCCCAAAGCCTGCTTGTTGAGATCCAAGATTTCCGGCCATGCAGATAAAATACCTTTATACTCGTACAGCACATAGGCGAGAGCTTCGAAATCATATTTCGGTTGCTCTTCGTAAATTTTAGCAATATTTTCGAAAGCAGTACCAGTAGAACGGATTGCTTCATTTAGTCGATGATCATTATAATCAGAATGATCGTAAGCAGTAGCAAGACCATTGAATGCGCCGCTAATTTTTTGCATCTCTTTCTTGTAGGCTCCAGTATACTTTCTCGTTTGATCATTGGCCACTTCCAGTAGACCTTTGATAGCTTCATCCATTTTGGATATAAATTTGCCAAATGATTCGGTTTTCTGTTCAACGAAACTAACTTCCAGTGGAACGTTGGGTGTTTGAAGTGTATAGAAGAAAGATCCGCCAGTGAATGGATCTTTTTCTGCTCGACGTTTACCATCTTTCCATCGTTTCTTATCATCAGTACATGTGACAAAATGTAGCCACACATTACACTGTGCAATGACTGGATGACGACAAATTCTGTTAACCCACATTTGTAGTTGAATTTTACGATGTTCAATGAATTGTTCATCAAATCGTCCTGAGATCTGTTTGGCGGGTAACCAAGGTATTGGTATGGTCATAAATTTATCCTCCAATCGTCCATATAACCAGTCAAAGTGTTTATATCTTCTTGATACGACTATATTGTTGAAACTTGGTGTAAGTCTATAGGCGGTATATGTTTTTAATCCCTTTAATTTACTCTTTTTACTTGGTGCAGTGATTGCACAAGTATATTCCGATTGATTTGGAGCCCACATTATTTGATTATCGTGAGTCTCGATTATTTGAACATATTCACCAGCGGGAACATTTTTCACCTTGGAACCAAGTATAAAATCTTCTCCACCAGATTTGACGAAAGTAGAAAATCGATTGATACTCTTTTTCACAGGAACTTGACTTGCTTTCTGTCCGGTAGGAATTGACAATGTACTGTGTGCAGGCAAAGAGCCACTATTGAAATTACCACCAGCACCGCCCACCCCACTGCCAATTGTGTCTCCGGCAGTGTCATCACTATCATCCCAATCCTCATCACCCCAATCATCCACAGGATCACCATCGGGTGCTGATGGAGGTGGATAACCAGGAGCCGGTGGACTGAGGGGCACTTGTGGAACCATAGGAGCTGAATCCCATGAATACTTTGGTGGTGAAGGCTGTGGGATGGTCTGTGATGGAATGATTTCCACATAGCCAGCTGGAAATAGGCCTGATTCACCACGGCTATTGCTTCCTTCCCACCTGAATGGTGATAAAATGGACGAAAAAGAGAATAATTATGATGCTCTGAAATTATTTTCATTCATGTATATTTATATACATGTATTTCACTTCAATATGAATGCTATAGTATGGAAAATTTTCATGATGTTCAACGATGAGAGGAGAAAGAAAAGTATTAATCTGCATTCTTTTTGACTTCAACTATTTTTAAATTGATTTGTTTTCGATTGCAAGAATGGAATACTCAACAGCTGATGTGATTTATATTTTTAAAGCATATAATGGATTCTAAGCAGAAAAGCTTCAAAAATTTGAACAATTTTTGTCTTTTCATGTGTTCCAATAATTCGGATGAGTGATCTTGGGGGAGTTTCCGGGAACTTTTTCAATTGATCTAACCTCAAAGTTTTTGTGGAAGAGAAAAGGAGAGAGAAAGAAAGAAAGAGACTGAGAGAGAGATATTTTTTCTCACAAACGGCAGACATTTGCTGAATGTACAGAAGATGGAAAACTTTGATATTTTTCCATAGGAGAAGAAGGATGAAGGTAAAAACGGAAAAGCAATAAGCAAACACACCATTCAATTATTAATCATTCCAAACAATCATGAGAACTTTTGAAGAAAAAGTTACTCACCATCCTTCTCCAATATCCTGTCTGGTTACTGATAGTATTTCATTAGTGTATATGTCCAATTCACCTGTTCCTGGTTGAGCTTGAAAATCATACAATACACGAGCCTTCAATTGGCCACCATTTGATTGTGACATTCTATCGTAACACCTACTTGGCAGACTTTTTTCACAATATTATCATGAGGACACAAACATAAATGAAGGATAGAGAGAGGGATGGAAGAGAAAAAAAATCGATACCAAATTTTATTGGCCCTCTTCAAACATCAACACCACCAAAACTTGACTCTCTGTACAGTATTTACTCCGACAACAAGTGGTCTATCAACATACCGAAAAAAAAACTGAATGGATGATACAATACAATAATGATAATAATAAATAGGCACTCAAGTGAAAGGACGGATTATGTTTATGAATGTGTGTGAGTGTCTCTACAAATCACAATAAAAGAAAGATATATGTATCAATACTTAATCAGTTAATATCAATTAAATCAATTAAAAACACATAAACAAGTTCAAAAAATCCATGTCAGTTGAGCCAATTTTTCAACTGCCGATTGCTGTTTGGCTCAATAATTACGAAAACAGTTTTAAAACATTCACTCATTATTGCCTTGTGAGCTTGTTGGTGCCCTCTATCATTCGCTTGTTGAGAGAAGAAAGAGAGAAAGAAAGAAAGAAAGAAAGAGAGAAAAAAAAATTTACATGGTTTGGTTGATAAGAATCGTTTCAAAATGATGCGAACGAAAATCGTTACTAAACTTATGAGCAACGAATGTGGGAAACTTTCAACGACCAAGGATGAGCGCGAAAAGCGGTTAGAATGAGGATGATTCGGTTGGGATTATGTAAAGATTGACTCACACGCTGGATATGCCAGGGGCAAAATATGTTTCACCTGTTGAGGATAATGATACGAATAATTAATATGTGCAGATGAGGAATAAAAATTGCTCGATATGCAAGAAATATACAAAGTGTGATGTAGTCCGTTACCATAGATGAGCACATTTCGATGAATCAAATTTGAATGCTTTAGGATGACTCAAACGATTGAGTCAATGATCTCAGCCAGAAGCAAAATTTTCATGATTCAAATTGTTCTTTGGTGGTGCCCACAATTCGTGGAATGTTGGAAGAGAAGAGAAGACATGTTCGGTAGTACTGTAGGAAAAAGAATATCAACGGCATTGGTCCCATTTTCGTAGATTACAAATGCTTCGAAGCATTGGAACATTTGTCGATTATCAGTTAGACCTTAGAATCTTGTAGATGAAAAAGATCAAGAGCCCCGAGATTGAAACGATTTTGTGTTTTGGACATCTGTATTACCTGATGGTTAGAAAAGAAAATAAAGAGAGAGGAGTTTTAATAAATATTGATTTCATCAAATATTTGCTATCATATTCATACCTACCATTTGATGAGAGCTAAATACATGTAAAGCATCAAACTTACAACTTACAACTTACTTGTTAGTTCCTCAATATGTTGATATGACCGAACTCAATGTTCTTAGCAAAAATGGCATCTTAGAGAGACTGGTACTCAGATATGGCCTTGTTACGAGAGTCGAAATTGACTTCATTCCCTAAATATGTCCAATTATGTAAATCTCTCTCTATCTCTCTCTCTCTCTCTCTCTCTCTCTCTCTCTCTCTCTCTCTCTCTCTCTCTCTCTCTCTCTCTTCCCTGGTTTCATTTGTAGATCAAGTTACGATTATATGGATTAATTATTGTTTGTTCTTCCAATGAAGATTCATCATTCACTCTCTCCTTTTTTGTTTCAAACTGTAGCTTCGCATTGATCATCTCTATCATCTCTTCCACTTGGTTCACATGATTGACACGATAAATTGTGACAATGGATAACTTATTGAGCATCTCGGTAAACAAGTAACTTCCTTTCACTCTCGTTGATGATTCATTTTTTCTTGGTGATTCAGCACCATGAATTTTTATCTCAAGACTTTATGAAAAGCAATCTTCAAAATTTTTCAAAAAATAAAAAGGGTAACAGTTTGTGATCCTCATCCGAAAAACCCTTCTTTTCTGCCATCAAGGAGCTCTTGTTCCATCGTTCTCAGGGTCAAATGACTGAGATGAAATCGTCCGAACGATTTGAATATTCACAACATAATGGGTATGGAAGAATGACTCGTGAAGAAACATTCAAGTGTCCAGATCAACCCCATATTGTCGCAATCCACTCTTGGTGGGTTCCTTTGAATCATCTTGATAATGTATTCTTCATTCGTCTACTATTACAACTGTTTGGTTTCAGGATTTTTCCAGTCAAAGGATTTTGTCGATTATTTGAAATTTTTTGCCTACTCCTGAGTATATTCTCCTCACTGATACAATTAATGGCCGCAATTTATCTATTTCTTGCCAGCAATCAGCCAATCAGTGCTACACTATGGACCTTTCAAGCAGTTTATGCTGGCCTCATTCGATACTTATTGTGGACTCGTGCTAAAAAAATTTACACCCTCATCATTATAATGGTTAACATTTTACAATGTGAGATGAGTAAATTTCGTAGATGGTCATATTGGTGTTTTTTTATTACACTAGTGCTAATTGGATTTGATTACATAAGATTGGTTACTTGGTTTGAAGGTTCATTTAATCAAGAATTATTGGAACTTTACAACAGTTCTGCTCGTGTTAAATATATTCCTTGGATGCCGATGGAAGCATTTGCATACCTTGACTTTTGGACTTATGCTTACTCAACAATCGGTGCACTTATCGTTTCAAAAGCTTTTTATCTTTTCTGTTTCCATCTCACTTATGAATGTTATCGATTATTGGGTCCATTTGCGAGAGAAAATGCTCGAGATTTTCGAAAAATCAAAAATATTACTCGACAATATCACAAACTTCACAATCTGAAAGAAGAGCTCAACGAATGTCTATATGGCCTACCTTTTCTATGGTATTCCCACATATTTTTTGAAACAACATCACAAATTGCAACGAGAACAAAACATTTTGAGCTCACTTGGCAAGTGGTTGTCTATCATTGGGGCTCATATTTAAATTTATTGATAATCACTGTTTATATAACTTATCAAGTGGACGTTTACACCCTTAAGGAGAAATCGGTTGTGAAGAAAATTATTCAAATATTATCCGAATCTCAGCCTAGTAGTATTAATTTGAGTAAAAATTATCTGATCAGTAAGCAAATTTTAATAATGGAAATGGATCGATCACCCACCGTAACACCAACCGCATGGGATTCATTTGAAATTAATCGAAATTTGATTATGACATTTTTCGGTGCTGTTGCTCCATTTTCGGTAATGTGCCTAGAATTTCAGCAAATACTAAAAGATGATCCACCTCCAGAGTGTACATGCCATTGTCCTAATGTTACCAAGCCAATTTGAAACATTCATCATATCTTCATCAATTTTTGAGATTTTTGAGAGAAAAATTTTCCAAAAAAACTTATCCTCCTCAATGCAAAAGACTGTGAACCAGAAAAAAAGAATCGTAAACCGTTTTCATCACCACCACAATTAACACATAGTTTCAATTTACCTTCTCACAAGACATGTACATCATTTTTCCCATCTTCCCTATATAACCATGGTGCTACTGTGTGTGTGTTCCGTGTAACCATCATCATCACCAGTTGCGATGAATGTGCGATGAGAATGGAAAAAAAAGTTATATTTCTCCTGACCTCGTCTTGATGATCAATAGACAGTACTCGTCAATTATCATCTCACATCGAGACAAGAGACAAGAGAGACCTCGATAATCATGGCTCGATTGGGAAAACGATTAAAAACGATCAGTATCAGTATATGTGAAGTTGTGGAGGCGCTGCCTTTTTCTTTGCCTCTTGAGCATGTTTCCGTAAGCATTTAATATGCTTAGCATTTTGGCAAACTCGAGAGAGACTTTTAAACGTGAGGTGAAGAGCAGAGCAAAAAAAAAACGTGAATATTTCGCAAGTGCTTCTCGAATTCAAATGATGATAATGAATTCTGACTGGATAGAATTCATTTTATCGTGTTTAATTTGTGTATCAGCCAGTTGAGTGTTGTGATTATTATTAATCATCCACAACTTGATTAACTAGTAGTCGGCAGTGAATACTCGAATAAGGTTGATCATTTGGTTTGTCTCTCTCTTTTTCTTCATTCATTTGATTGTGACTTTAATTCATCAAGATCCAAAATTTTTTACCATAATTTTTCCCGATGAATATGGTTCTTCCAAATGATTGTAAAAGGTAAATTCTTTTTCATCAACCAGGTACACTTGATGAGAAGAAATGTGTGTGAGTGTGCATATCTTTAATCAACTGTATGCCACCATTTTGTAAATATGTTTATATGAAGAAAAGAAGAATGTATCATGGAATATTCCTTTTCACTTGTATGTTGAGATATGGTAGTAACGATTGACTAATGTTTCCACACTCACAGAGAGGATGCCAATGAACTGTGCCATGATTTCACCATAAGATGTGAAGTTCGAAGACCTGTTGAAACCATTGATCTGGTTGATGGTCCAGTTGGCAGAGTTAGTGATGATAGTGGTGATGGCGGTGATGAAGGAGGTGAAACAGGTGGAGATAGCCCGGTTTCAGCTCGTGATGAATCCAAATCGCCACTTCATACTACCACCACCACAAGTGGAAGTAGCAAGTCTAATCGAAAAACAAACAATTATTCACTGTCAAAATCACTTATTGGAACCAAAAGTAATACCATTCTGAGGACTGTCACAAGAACTATTTACACTGCTGGTAGACCACCGTGGTACGATGCTCAGGGTCAATTATTGGAACCTCTGATCATTGGTAAGATAAGATAACCATTTCCTGCACTCATCCAGGTTCTCAGAACCTTTGATCATATTCTCTTGATCCTTCGTTTCCTTTTTTCGATCATTGTGTTCGATTGTGTTCGAGAATGCATCTGGAAGAATGTTTTTCATTCGATGTGTTTTAAATATATTCTAATATGACGGTCTTTCATTCTTTTACCCCAGGAATATGCGGTGGAAGTGCTTCAGGAAAGACAACGGTTGCTCGAAAGATCATTGAAGCTCTTGATGTGCCTTGGGTTACAATTCTGAGTATGGATTCATTTTACAAAGTGAGTACCCTTCCATATCTAGAGTGTGTTGATTTCCAGTTCATCAGCTTCAACAACTTGATGATTTTGGCATGAATTATCGCCAGTCGCCAAATCTGGTAGCTCAATGATATCAATAAATAAACACAAAATTTGAGTTTGATGCTCCTCGATCAATTTCCTGGATGCTGGAGATCATTTTACACCAAGATCTATGTTTCTTTCACATTGTCTACTTGTAATGGAATCAGATTTCAAATATTTTATCTGCCACCGTTCATAGGTTCTCAGTCAAGACGATAGTAAGCTAGCTCGTAAGAATGAGTATAATTTTGATCATCCTGATGCCTTTGATTTCGATTTGATGGTGGAAACACTGCAAAAATTAAAGGAAGGAAAAAGTGTTCAAGTACCAGTTTATAATTTTGTTACTCATTCACGTGCAAAGCAACCTGTGAGTATTGTTGTTGATTTAGTATTACCAATTTTTTTAATTCGTTTGTACCTCAATTCCACCAACAGAGAGAACTTTATGGTGCCAATGTTATCATCTTGGAAGGAATTCTAATTTTTCACAATAAAAAATTGCTCGACATGATGGACATGAGAGTATTTATAGACACTGATCCTGACGAGAGACTTGCTCGTCGTCTTCGAAGAGATATTACAGAACGAGGCAGAGATCTGGAAGGAGTTATTAAGCAATACAATACATTTGTTAAGCCATCATTTGAGTATTACATCGCACCCACCGTTAAATTTGCTGATCTAATTGTGCCAAGAGGTGGTGATAATGAGATAGCAATAGATTTGATCGTTAAACACATTCATAAGCAGCTCAGATCATTAGGACATCAATTGAGGTAAGCGAAGAAAACTGTGAGACAGGAAAACGACAAACGTAATATCATGATAGAAATTTTCCATGCTTTTGACATTCTTACTCTTAAATGTCTTGTTCTTCTTTTCCATTTCCCTTAGACCCAAGCTGTTAAAGAGTCATCTGAATCAACCACTTCCCGAGACTCTCAAAGTCTTGCCTATGACGCCACAGATGAAGGGCCTCCATACATTTATCAGGAACCGAAAGACATCCCGTGATGAGTTTATCTTCTATTCCAAACGTTTAATGCGCTTACTCTTCGAATATGCTCTCTCTTTGCTACCATTTAAGGTGGTTAATTTTCTTTTCTGACAAATTCGAAATGAGTCTCTGATTAATTGATAATTTTTTCATTTCAAAACGTGTGTAGGATGTTACCGTTTCGACACCACAAGGAGTCTCTTACAATGGCAAAAAATGTGAAAGCCAAAAAATTTGTGCTGTATCAATAGTCAGAGCTGGTGAAACGATGGAACAACCTTTGGCTAGCGTGGTTAAAGATGTCCGATTTGGAAAGATTTGCATTCAGACCAATCAATGCACAAGAGAACCAGAAGTATGTGATTGTTTTGATATCACTTATCATTCTATCACTTTTCTTGTTTTTGTTCTTTGATTTGACTACTTTCTCCTCTATTACTTCACTAGCTTCACTATGTGCGATTTCCCAAAGGAATAAAGGACTATCGAATCATTGTGATGGACGCCACTGTTGGAACAGGAGCATCTGCCATGATGGCTATTCGAGTTCTGTTGGACCATGAAGTTCCACAGGAGAACATCATTCTATGTTCTTTACTGATGGCTCAGCTGGGAGTTCATTCGATCGCCTATGCTTATCCCAAAGTCACAACTGTAACAACTGAAGTAGATCCTGAAGTGAATGACGAATTTTCAATAAGGCCAGGAATGGGAAACTATGGGGACAGATTTTTTGGGACATAGACACGAAATTTTGTTCAAATTCACTCCGGATAGACACTTTCAAACTTTCAATATTTCTAATCAATGAACAATTTTGAATCTTCACATTCTCGGTGTCTCTCATTTCTTTTGGGTTGAAATTTCTCACCTTTCTAGAGTTTTTCTCTCACGATGACGACTTCATGATAAAAGCTGACGGAAAGAGGGATGTGTTTGCTCGGAAAAACGCAGAGATTGTGACTTTGAGTGGTTTTACTTTAGTCTATGACAGCATTTCGAAAGAAAACGAGATAAGGAGAGAGGTAACCTCTCTCAGATATAAATGGGAAATTATCAATACAAATCAATGTCAAGATTTTTTACAGAAGATCATGGCTGGTGAGGGTGTTGAGGTGTTCAGTCTTGCATATCCTCCTGGTCGTATGGATTCACAATACCGGGAACTCCCATTTTGATTTTAAGCTTTTCCGCCTCACGGACCCTTATTGCCTCCTCTCTTTCCTCCAGATAAAGATCGCTATCATCTTCTCCAGAGAACTCCTAAATTGATAAGAATTGATAAAGAATGAACCGAGTTAAGCATTTGAAACGAAATTTATGCAGCCAGTAAAATAGATTTACTCACCCTAATTTGGACCAAGAAATCACGTAAATGCTCTTTGAAAGCTGAAGCATCTCTGTTCAATTTAACGAATCCGTGGACTGTTAATTGTATTTGAGCGTCAGTCAGGTGACCGAAAGCAGTTTTCAATAAGTTGGACACAAACTCTTGAACATATTGCTGGTTTGTTTGATTTGTCTGAGCTTGCACAGTTGGATTGAGAGGTGCACTTATTCTACCCGATTCGACGATCCAAAACATATAAGCAAGAATATTGGCTTGCAATGTAAGTCCAGCAGCATGAGAAGAGTCGGTTACAACGGAGAATATGTGCTGGAGCAAATCGAGATAGTATGTTTGGTAAAAGCTCTGAATTGCTGCGGTGTCACGATCAATATTCTCTACGAGCTCAACAAGAATTTGGAGCCCAATATCAGCAACGTTACGCATGGTGTGCTTGAAAGCCCATATAATTGAATCCAGAACGAGCTTAAATTGATCAGGTGGGATGTTAAGCAATGCTTTAAAACAATGATTCACAACTTCTTGAAGCATTAGATAAAAATTGGTCCGATGTTCGGGGTATTCTTCAAAATCTTTGTCTATCATGTGGAGAGTACATTCGAAAACTGAATCAAAAATCTTAGGAATCTGGGGGGTGATTTCATCCTGGAAAGAAGAAGTGAAATTAGGATCTCTGGAGGATTAAAAAAATACACCGTATAATTCTTGGAACCTTTGAGCTGAGATTCAAAATTTGCAGGAAGCGCACTTGATTTGACAATATGAAACTCAAAACTGGCGCTTTCACAACAGCTGACAATGATGAGCTCTTTCAAGGAAACAATACAGAAACTCATCCAAATCATTTTATCGGCAACTTTTCAAGGTAAAAATTGAAAGATGAACCCGTGATAAACGTTCCGAAGTTCAATTCTAATCATACAAATGGATTTTCTGCCAACTCAGAGTTGATTGAAAGTTCATTCAGCTCATGACAATAATATGGATAAGTTAAATATAACTCAAAATCAACGCCAGTGCAATTGAGATGTTGGAGAACTGAATTTGAGGTAGCTTCAAATATGACGAAGAGCAAGACGGATCATTTCACCCCTGCATTATAAATTCAGGAACACCTCAATCCATTTAAATTAGTGATTTAAGGTGAGACTATTGATTGGTGAAGCTTCCTGAGCATGCTAAGAGTCCAAGAATTATAAGCCATTACGAAAGCTCTCGACTTACTTTGAGCTGGGCAACTAAGGATGAGATTGTTGAGAGAACTTCGGGCTCCCTAGCAGAAGGCACCGCACACCGCTGGTAATCCAATAGGACAGCATCTAGTAAAGGGGGTATGAAGTTTTCTATAACCATATACTTGTCCTCGGATTTCTCAATCCAACATGAGATGAGTTTGAGGGTCTCTTTTTTCACCGTCCTCATGCTCCTTATGAGAGGTTGTTTTGTCACTGCTTCACCGTTCATAGCTATTGCAGAGCTAATATTTTCACTCATGACTTTATAAACATTTAACATATCTAAGTATATCCGACCAAGTTGAACAACATAGGGATTACCCAAAGCC
Organism: Brevipalpus yothersi; assembly: GCA_003956705.1. NCBI lineage: Eukaryota > Metazoa > Arthropoda > Arachnida > Trombidiformes > Tenuipalpidae > Brevipalpus > Brevipalpus yothersi. Next base: position 244,907 of record QZCP01000068.1, read on the forward strand.
TTGCAAGCACGAACATTTGTCTTGAGAATGTTTCCCAGCTGCTTTACAGCGTCTGGATCTTTGAGAACATCAACATTTTTGGTCGCTTGATTAATAATGTCATCCCATACTTGATTAGGTAAGAACATATATTTTTTGATGAGCTGAACTTGGATGGCTTGATCAGTTTGGGCAGATATCATATGACCTACAGCTTCATAGAAAGTGTGAACCTGATCAAAAGAGAAGAGGTAATTAAGCCATCTTCTAACCATAGAAGTATGAAAAGTATTTCAAACCTGTTGTGGCTGGAGGTCACATATTATCGAGGTGATGTTGGACAAGATTTCATCAATAAATGGCCCCACTTCTCCAATCTGAACGGTTACGAAGTGACGGCGACACTTCATCGCGATTTTAATGAAGGTATCACAAGCCATGTCTTGCACTCCTTCATGAGTTTCTGCAGAGTGAAATAAATTATTTTATTACAAAAAGCTCAACACAAATCATCAGTCTATTGACTTACCGTGCATGAATTCAAAGAGCTTATTGACTACTGTCTTTAGAAACTTCCAATGGGCTCTCAAAAATCTGGGATATTGACCGACCACGTACATTATGTTTGAGGCGATGATAGCCTTGTTGTCTTTCCCTCTTTTCTGTTCACACAAACCTAACAGATCTTTGATGACTGTGACTAAGAATCTTCTTTCATCTTCTTCACTCATCGCACCACTAATGGACCCGATAGCCCAGCATAACTGAAAGAAAATGGGAGAATTTTGAAGTTTTTATAAGCAAAAATTTGAATAAATGGATTGAAATCAATCAATCAAAACTTACTGTGTTCAAATTTTTCCACGACCACTCGGTTCCATTGACTTGATTTTGAAGCTTCTCTGTCATGATTCGCTCAGTGTCGGGACAGTCTAGGTTGGTGAGATAAACTAGTGTTTCTCTCATGCTTTTATAAAGCTGTATGGCGTCCGTATCTTTCATAAATTCTCGGACTACTTCACCTTGTTCATTTTCAACGACAAGAACTTCTTCAGGTTTGGCCATCCTTCCTATGATAATATATCTTAAGGTAGACAAGACTGGCCGGTAAAGCTCAAGGCGAGAAGATATAGACATTGTCATGTTGGGACTTGATAGACCAAGGGCTTGAGTGATATTGGTGATGTTATGATTACAATTGTGGTAAAGATTTGCTGCCAGAGTATTCCAATATTCTAAGCAAATCTTGAAAATTTCAACATCATCAACTTCTGATATTAAAAGGAGTCCATTCAGTGCACCCATGAGGAGATCTTGATGTTGGGCTTCGATCAGCTGTCCATGTTCTTTGAGGAAAGTGCAGAAGAATAGACTCAAATTCTGAACAAATTTTTGTTCCTCATCTTTTCCTTTCGCATAAGCACTTTTTATGTCCATACTGGGAGGAACCATCTATGAAATAATGAGTAAAAAATTTAAGGTAAGAGCTTACAACTGATAAAGTGAGAATTCATCAACTTACAGTTTCAAGCTGATTGCCGACTTGAGTGAAGAGAGTGATGAACATAACATCGTAATGAGGGGCATTGATGGCCGCTATTTCAGTGAGACATTTGAGCGTTACATTCCGGAACGCATCAACAACGAAGAACTGTAGAGAAAGTAAAATAAAATGTGAATTAGAAAATGTTTTGATACAAATGTGTCAAACTTTGATTGACTCAAAAGAGAGAAATCGACTAATCTCAGATGATTTTCAAAGATAAGTGGCAAGCGTAATGATGAAAAGTGAAATAGGCAATGAACAATCGAGAAAAGGAGAAAAGGAGAGGAAAGATAAAAGATAGACAAACAAAACTAAATGACAGAAGGTACATTCCAGAGAAATCATCAAGTAGTTTCTCAGCATAGATAGTTTTGGATGAAAGATTAGAAAAATGTTCAGAAACATTGGATGAATCATTGATTGAATAGTTGGAAAAGGGAATGTATTAGTATAGCTGGAGACATTAATCTAATAAGGTGAAATCAAATCAGATTATCGGTGTCTAATAATCACGTGTTTGGTCAAGAGACAAGATGGCGAAAAATGATGGAATAATAATAGAGTTTGTGTATGTGTGTGTATTCAGATGAGACGAAGATGGCAGTGGGATTAGAGTGACCAGGTGAGGAGGAGATACGAAATGATATGGAGGACATACCTTGTAAATCAGAGTGCTAATTAATTTGGTTTCAAAAATGTATCCGAGAGGTATCCAATTGAGAAACCGTAACAAAGTTTCTAATGTACTATGTACCAAGCTAGGATTTTGAGAATTTTCCAAAACAAATTGACAAAGTTGAAATATTTGGGAGAACTCAGCACACATAGTGTCTTTAAGGTGCTTTGCTTTAGCTTGAGTCATTTGACCGGTGGAAAAATCAAAAACCTCTTCACTGCAATTGGTGAGGAATGTCAGAGTGAGGGAGAGAGGAAGAGAAAAGATGGAGAATTAAGTATATTACAGATTCAAATTGCTTGTCATTCCTTCTCACCTGAGAAGCTTGAGAATGGTCATGTTGTTTTGACAGAGGCTTTCATTTGTCTTACTAGCTCCAACAATATCACTAATGAAGTTGGGCCATTTTTTTGGCCATTCTCTTTTCAATATCTGAAGGGCGATAAGAATGGAAGAGGGGGGAAAAAAGAAGAAGAAAAACAATGTTAAACATTAATCTTTACACAATCATCATGATATGATGAGACATGATTAATTACCTGAACTAAAATCATATTAAGTTTGTTAAGATAAACCTTCTCTCGGACAAGGGTTTCAGGATCAGATGATGTTTTTATAATGAGACCAACTATATACTTTTTGATACCTTCACACTGGTTTCGAGGCAATACTTTCCACCGAGTTTTGATCACATTTTCCAGTATTTGTAAACCATAATACTTGGTTTGTTGATTTTTGGAAAATTCAAGTATGGTGTCTACACGAGTCCATGAGTCTGGATGCTCTTTAAGGGTGGTTAATATGTCTTGAGCTAACCGTTGATCACCACTTTCACCATTATACATAAAATTGACCACTGAATCCAGTAGATTGATGTCTAATCGTTGATTGAAATCAAGTAGACTTGAGGCCGCTTCAGTAGGAAACTGGCCCAATCTAGCCATACTACCATTCATTTGGGAAACAAAAATTATTCAATTTCGATATATATATATATATCAAACAGAAACACACATACACACAGTAAACACACAAAAACAAACACAAATCTTACACTATTGAATTTGAAAAGGTGGTAAGAAAAGGAACCGAGATGATTAGCCTCAAAAAGTGAAGATCAAGATTGAGAGAGAGAGAGATGTTGATGGGACAAGTGTTTGTGTGTGTATGATTCAAATGTGATTCAAATGTATATGTATATATATATGTATGTACGGTGTGGATAAGAAACAGAGAGATAGAGATGATGATTTAGGAAGAGAGAGCGACAATGTGTATATGAATGTGTTTGTGTAATGTGTGTGGGAAATGGAAAAGAAAAATATCCACGTTATTGGCGTGAATTGAAGAGAGAGAAAGAGAAAGAGAGGAAGAGAGAGAAAAAAAAGGTATGTATTTAATCAACACACTCACACTTTCTCTCTCTATCAAATTGTTTAGTTTTTCTCAAAAAAGAAAGAATCTAAGTGATATATATATATATAATCAATCAATCAATCGATTGGCCAACAAATGATGATCACATATTATAATAAGCCCCATTCGGTAGTGGCAATATCGAGATGGTAAGCAAGTTGAGATAATTCCAAGGAGAAAGATGATGTCTTATGGTAATATTAATTGTAATTAAACACAAAAATGGCCAAAATATAAGAGAGAGAGAAATGTTGCTTGTTTAGTAAATGTAAGTGTGTGTATGTGTGTGTGTGTGTATGAAATTCAACGAACAATTGACTCTTTCTCTTTCTCTCTCTTTTTCACTTCTGACCGGTCTGATCCGGTTAGAAGCATGCATCTTTCTCTCTCTCTTTTTCTCTCTCTTTCTCGCGCGCAACTCTCTCTCTCTCTCTCTCTCTCTCTCTCATTTTTACACCCCCAAAATTTGTGTGGGGGATGAAAAAATTAGAGAGGGAAAGAAAAAGTGTGATTTTTTCGAAGCGCTTTTAGCGGGCAAAAAAGGAAGCTGTTTTTACTTTTTTTTTCTCAACTCATTTCGTTTCGAAATTTGGTTGTGTGGCCAACATCTACGATTTTACGATGTAAAATCGTCAACATGTTAGCATGGTGTTTCCCCCCAAATTGATCATCTATAATATCATCTTTTTGAATTCTGTGGCAAAGAGATCTATTCGTCACATCACCATCATATGATATGATTCAACTTCGAGTGGATGAAATCAACAGTGATCAACTTCAGATGTACTCTCATGGAAATCAAGTAATCGTAGCTCGTCGTAGATCAAAACCTACTCGAAAATTGTCATGTTCCTGTTGCTTCGCCTTCCGATGATGTGATAACAAAGGGACCTATCATTGGACCTAATATCGATCATGTTGCCTTCTTCAATGCCCTTGGTACAAGTAATGGATTATAAGCGAAGCTAGCGAATTATTTAGTGATTTAGTGATTTTTGGGGATGCTTAACCAATTTTGGAAAAGGTTCTGCGAAAGAAAATAGAGTTGTTGGCTGGAAAATTCCAGTAACTCGAATTAATGATCTTTAACTCGTCGTATCTCGAGCTCAAGGAACAGTATTCTTTGGAAGACTGAACGGACCGTCTGTTGCAGTGTAAAAAGTTCGAGAAAAAGTCGATACTCATTTATAGCATGTAAGGAAACTAGATCACCCAAATATCGTATCGTTTAAAGTATGCACTCAGCCTGAGTGTTACTACATCATACATGTAATGGAGTATTTCACAAATGAACAGCTATACCAAATTTTTGAAGTTAGAAAGGTGCCACCAAATACCGTTGTTGATTGAAGTCGATAGGTTGCATCTGGAATGAATTATTAACCGAGATCTTAAACCACATAACGTACTCACGAGCGCCGAAAATTTTCTTAAGATATTCAATTTTGGTAACTGTCAACTGGGTGGTGATAGATCTATGAAAATGTCTTCCTCTAGGACAGTTGCCTGGATGGCACCAGGAATGATAAGAAATTGTTGTATGATAGTAGTGTCTCGGAGAAGATTCTGATCTACATCGGTGATGGATATGTCACTAGTATCGTATCGTCAATCAAATCATGGGCTGTTAAGTTCTGGAATCAATTCTGTTGTTAACTCTCCTGGAGGAGATCACGATCCACTTTTTCTTGAGAAAGACGTCAACGATTGCTTATATTCTGAACTTTCTTTATAATTCAATCTTTCTTTAGCTAAGTGATGGCAAAATTTCTGAAGGGATCGGATCAATTACGGGACAAGATATTAAAGCATCAACTGTCTGGTTGTCCGATTTCTTACTACTAACACCTTTCCTTATCATCTCTCTTTTGTACTAATTACGCTGCGGTGATATGCATTTAATAAACTCCATCTACCTCTTCCCTCTACGTGTCCTGATGGATTCGAAACCTTTACTGAACCAGGTTTATTGAAACTTTCAATATCTCTTTTTTGTACCTAATACACCATGATAGGCATATATATTGGATTGAGTATTCATTTCTTACCCTACTTTTTCAATGCTTTGCAGTGTTGGAAGCAAAAACCGAATAATAGATCTACATTTGCTCAAATTTTGGAACACTTACAAGACTTGTTAGACATCGCTGTCTGTGAATTAACGAGTATAAAAGGTGCAAAGTTCTACAACTTACAAGAACTCTGGAAAGTTGAGATTGATTCTCATTTGTCTCACATGAAACGGATTCCCCACAGATAAGTCCTTTTTTCAGTGATGAGGAAGATTTCAGAGAGGAGGGAATAATCCAAGGAATAAGCGAGACAGGAACTGTACGAAAAAATGTTGGACAATGCGAACAATGTTTACGAGAGCGTGCTGAGCGAGTTTTGGGAATGCTCAACGGACCTCCCTCAAAGGATCCAAAAGAAGAGAAGGAAATAGTCAGAATTGAATTAATTGGAATGAGGTCCCCTTTAGATTGGTTTCAAGACAATTTTGAATACGCGAATGATAATGATACAATAATCAATGGTGAATCTAATCAGCTTGAATCAAGCAGCCATGAATAGAGGAAAGAATCTCATCTTTAGTGTCTGACTAATTCTCGTATTTTAATTGCATTTCATCCCCTTACCTCTGGCCACGAGATACGACTTGATGAATATTTTAATCTCAGCTACCATACCTTACTCCTATTTTATACTCAAAAACCACTTTTTTGTGTCCCCGAAGGATGATAACGTTGTGTTACTCGATTTGCAGGTCATTTTATACTTGCTCTCATCCTTTCTTCTGCTCTTCCATAATTCCATAACGTTTTTGTGTTCTGTGAAGTGCGAATCCATCTCCACCGGTCATCTGTTAATATCTAGGTTTCTCTTTATTATTATTGCTATTATCTTTTCGAAACTTGATTCTTTGTGTTCTGTTGCCAATTCGGATCCAGTTTCAGTTGAAATTATTAGTCTGATTATGTTGCTACTGGGCGGATCGGTCCGTCTCAACAGAATTTCAAATGAATTATGCTCGTTTCATAGAGTGCTCAAACCTTCCATATCCATATTTGTAGAACTTAAACTCATTATCTTTAACAACCATCAAGTGGTATCTTGATGATATAAGAAAGGGATTTGAAGCTCTAATGATGATGTACAAGTAGGAGAGCAAAGTAATTAATATATGCTCAATATTATTTGGAATGCTTCATCATGAGTTCCAACACGCTTATATTACAAAGTTAATTACCAATTGGTAAGTATACATGCACTAACGGTTGATGAAAAATTTTGATAATCGATGATGTTCAGGTTTTCCGAGGCTTTTCATAGGGGCATGTTTTATGCTTCTCTGAGCTGGGGTGAAATTCTCTGTTGAAAAAGGAAAACAATACATTAATATCATAAGCACAAAGATCAAGCCAAGTAAAACGTAGGAAAATTTGGGCAAAAATTTAACTCACTTGAAACATTTACCACAATAAAGATCATTATCACAACCATAGCATCTTATTGTGGCATCTGAATTGCATAATACACACCATGGTAGCTCATCTTCATCCACCTCAATTTTGTCATCATCATTGCCCACTGATCCCTGTGGAATGGCAGTATCACCAGTGGACATGCTTGGTACCGGTGGTAATTGATTTTCAGCCAAAATACGTTCAACGAGTAGATCTCTCTCCTCATCTGAATCCATCTCTTTTTCACTTTCAACAGCTCGCAGTTGAGAGCTGGACATTCCCGGACTTAATCCTTTCAACTTGTCCAGCCTTTCGGAAAGCTCTTCATCGGTTGACTTTTGACGCTGTGGATATTTACGATCAATTGAGATCTCTTCCCTCAACATTTTGAACAATTCTTCAGCTTGTTCGGATGGAGTTTTTTGAGCTTCTCGATTCATAATCACAGTTATCGGAGGCTCAACGACACGATGAACTGGATTATCATCTCTTAAACGGGCTAAACGTTCTTCCAATTCCCGATCTGTCATGATTGTAACCTCTGTAATTGGACCGATTAACACAACAAAAATTTGAACACACTTCAATTCAACAGTGGAATGAATGAACAAATGAACAATATTGATTGTGCAATTGATTGACCAATAAGAAATGGGAAATAAAATAACCGAAAGCCACAAGATTGATCAACAACACTTCAGGTCAAACTGACAATCACTTCGATCATCTCATGATATGATACAAAATTTCATCATGAAAATTCCAAACCAATTTAATAACAATAATATTTACATTCAGTGAAGAGAGATGACGTTACTCTCTGCTGGTTCAATTTTAGCGGCAATTCTGGTGAGCAACCAGAATTTGGTTTCAATATTCTGGTGAACAGATTCTTTTCGGGAATTCAAAAATTTTTTCCAAAACCTTTTCAAAAAATCTTTCCTAAATCTTTATATACTTACATTCATCATGAAAAGTAGATGGCTTAAAAAGTTCTTACAGGGGTAAATTATCCACCTAATTGTATTTCATGAATACATATTCTGATTATCACGATGAACCCTGAATTGTAGCTCGATTATTGCCTCTGATGAGATGATATTAGCTTTTCAAATAAATGAAAAAACCAGGCTGATGGCAGAATTTTTCATGAGTGATATTCATGAAAATTGGTTCAAAAAAGTTTATTCAAATTTCGTTAGCTTTATCAATGATCAATCGTCGTGGACAGTTCGCTCAATTCACGAAGAAACGAAATCAATGTCTGGTGGAAGCGAGAGATCATCAAATCGATTCGAGAATTAAACGTTCAAGTTTGATGCTCAAATTCAGATTTTCCAGATCTTGCACGTGGGTGGTTACAATTTGAATATTCGAGTGAATTTTTAAACAGAGGTGCATAAAAATTCGATGAATCATATACGGACCAAATGTATGATCAATAAATTGTAAAGGTAATGTATTCTTTGAGCTATGATTCATTGAAAATTTCCATTCAATTCTGAAAATCTTCCAATAAATTCCATGCCAACAAATCCGATGAATTTTTCACTTGAAGGACCAAAACACTAGAAAATATTAGTTGACACTATCTGTTGGCACTTAAATCAATGCCAAGCTGTTAGCATTGTGTTTTTCCCTGAGTTCGATCAGATCGATAGCGCATCAACACTTAATGAATTCGAATTTTTGTTTGTAAGCTTATTCTCCAAGAAACTTCGATTCATTGTGACAATATTAACCCTTAACAAATTTAGTTCATCAGATTGTTGATTATCATCTACAAGGTTACCGAATTGGCCTTTCATACTTCAAGATGCTTGCCATTGATCATAAGAGAGCGAGAAGAGAGCAAAAAATTGTCATTTTTATCTTCTCCTTCAGCAAAGAGAGAGAGAGAGAGAGAGAGAGAGAGAGAGAAGGATTCAGTAAGCTCACTTTGCTCATCCGCTTTTGATTCAAGAAATTTTTCCCCATAAAAACATGATCAATACTTGACTAGATCTCATTTAGAGAGTAATCCGTACCACAACCATTTCATTAGAAAGTTATTAGAATTTTTTTCCATCATTTTCTTTCAATCAAACTAAATACACCCCCCCTATCAAGATGAAGACAGTTTTCGTTTCGTTTGCAGTGTATTGCTTAGCTAGTGGATTAGTTCTGACAGGTAAGAACTTTCTATTTTACTCTGATTATTGTACAATTTTAACTTCATGACCATCCATGATCTTTTTCCTGGAGAGAGAAATATATCGTTTTATAAATTCTTAACAGCACCAAGTCCGGATCACCATCATCACCACAAAGGCGATGGACACAACCACACTGCCGACACCCATGTACACACAGGACATCATCATGGCGATGGTCACTCACATGAACACCACACTCCTAGTGATGGACACACTCATGCTGCTGGAACTCATGTTCATTCGGATGAAACTCATAACAAGTGCCACTCTGCTATGACTTCGACTGTTGCCTGCAATAAAACGGAATTCTACTTCGATCAAGCATCCGATTCATGCAAACAGCAGCCAGCAAACCAGTGTGCACCAGCCGGTTGTCCAAATAAGTTCGACACTCTTGCAGCATGTACAACTCTCTGTAAGGAAAAGATTATGGATGCTCCAGCCGCATCAGGTAAGAATATAATTTAGTTCCAACTAATACTCTCTAGTGAGTGACTGATTAATGAATCTAGGTGCTCAGACATCTTACGTCTTACTTATGGGTGCAAAAATCGTGAAAGCATCTATCCCATAGAAACTCATAGGAACCCGTGAAAAAACTAGTCTGGTTAGGATAAAACGATAAGTGTGCCCTCAAATCAATCACCAAATGTCAAAAAAAAGCTGAATAATCTTTACTTCACATTGAGTCTGAGTTTAAAGTGTTGATTGGGACATTTTTCCTACCAACACAATAGTAATCGATAATCATAGACATTAGATAGGAAACGATCTTATCATATCTCTCACCCCCACAGGAAGTCTACCAGCTGCCATACCCAAAGCAACCCCCGCTGTAGCCCCTGCCGCAGCCCCTGCCGCAGCCGCCGTAGCTCCTATGGCAGTCGCCGCAAAAGAAGTCAAGCCTGCGGCATCCGCGCCCGTTCCAAAGGCTGCCCCAGCTCCAGCCCCAGCTCAAAAGGCTCCTGATGCTACCACTGTCGCACCTGCCACTCCAAAAGCCACTACTGTCGCTGCAGCTACCCCAAAAGCCGCCCCTGCCACACCGGCTGCCACAACTCCAGCCAAATCAAGCTGAAGATAAATTTGCCCAATGCCAATCTTGCTGCATCAAGCTGTGATCCTCATCTTTGTGAAGATCTTATTCGATCAAATTAACTACAATTAGTTATTCTCTTGATCCCATCATATTTATCAGAATGATCATTCATGAAATATCTATACTCAATTTTGTCACTAACAACTTTGCTAGATTTTCCAGAAAAAAATTCTTTAGATATTTGCCTCCCGATGATAAATGATTCAAAATATCGTACTGTACTCACTGATGCCTCAATAGAATAAAAGAAAATCTTGATTCAGGAAGTGATTCCATATCCTATTTACTTCATTCATTGATCGAATGTTTGCTTAATAGTGATCATCTCTTCTCGACCACTCATTAATCGAATAGAAAACACTTGAACTTAGATATCTCAGATAGTAAGAAGGATTCATAGGTTAAGAGCTTACTCTTTGGCGTAGAATTGCTCAACTTCCGGAGTAAAAAGGAATAGAATCATTGAAAGATCATGGATTGTTGTTCCATTGAAGATAAACTAGAAGTTGTCACGCTGAGGTAAGTTTTTTGAAAGATACCAAAAGTTGTAAGATCTACAAGAGGTTCTCAGGAAATCCCACCACTAGTGTTGATTATGAGTGCTCTATAATTTTCCTATGTTGAAATTTTAGAGATACCTTCTAGAGATGTTAATTTGATTTCATTGAAAAATACATTCAATTGTGTACCTTGTTAATTCTAAAGCTAATTGAAAATTCAGTTGTATGATGGATGACAATGAAAGAAGTCATATTCTGTTTAATTCTTTGAGAAAAGTTTTTCCGCTGAACGAGAGTTCAGATAGATTTAATTCTCACCTCTTTCATTCAAGAGCTGCATTTTACTTGTGACGAATTATTTCCATCACTCATTCTCTTAATAAAGCTGATTACTGATGACAAACATAAGCTCTATTGATGAACAGAACCCAGGAATAAAGAAAACTTCGAAGAAAGAAATGTCAAAATTTTTCTTAAAGAAGCTCTGTTTTAAAGAATTCGCTGGAGGCACCAAAAATTTGAATTTTGGGGATTTGAGAAATCAGAAGACTGTGTTACAACATTTCTTACGAACTCTCTAGAATAAATATTTAAAGAATATGCAGTTCTACTAGGTTCGAGAGAATGAGAGATGAGATGATAGAAACTTTTCGCTTTTCTGTAGTTAACAATACCAAGACTCATGAACTAAAATTGTAGGCAAAAATTTTTTGTTGATAGCTGTATGATTTGCAGGTATTTTACTCTGAATTGAATTGTCTACAGAAAAGTTCTTGATTTATTGATTAGAAAGTAATTAATTACATCGAGAATTGGTTAAAATTTGACTAATATCCAAAATAAGGAGTAAAAAACTTCAGATCAAGTCAGTAAGATGACAAAGTCGAAATTTAAACTATTTTTGGATGAAAGAACGATCTTGTTTGGCTGCTAAAAAATCAGCCTTTGATTTGAAATTTGAGTCTTTAGATCAATTTTTAAGACTCATTCTATAGATTGAGAGGTATTGTGGTTAGCATTTGGAGAAATGGATCACAAAATATATATAAGTAAGAAACTTTTAACTCTTTTAGACTCTTCTTGCATGGGGTTGAGCATTTTCAATCAATACTCGGAGTTCTTGAATATCTAAACTTCAGAACTTCGCTATTTTTCGGATTTGAAAGGGAAATTGAAATCTATTGATGAAAATTGTTAAAAAATTTATTGAATCTCAGCTTCCGACCGGAAAACAATCCTTCTATAGTTCTAAATATGTATTTTTGATCAAATTTTCTAACTCTTTTCTCGATACTCGATGTCGAGAGTCTAGTTTTTCAAATATTTCATGGAGCTAATTGTTTTTCTTCAGTCCCATTCATTCGAATGAGATTGGATAAAAATCGGTGTTGCTTCTTAAGCTTTTACCTACTTTTCTTATTCTCTTTACATCTGGCAAATCTTCATCTTAGGATTCATACTATTTGCAAGCCGATTTTATCGCTAATTTATGCTAGTGGACTTGTACACCAGGAAGTGCCTAATAATGATCTGTGAATGGAAATAGCAAGAGTAAACAGTAGTACACCATTATCTATTAGTACAGCGTACTTGAGAAATATTCCTTTTGCTTAGAAGAGGACAGAGGACTTGGGTAAATAGCCTATCTCATTAAGAAATCTGATTGTGATCTAATTACTCTTGAGATAATTTCCATGGTAGGCATATCATAGGTTTAAAGAAATTATTTTGTATGCTATTGTTTCGTTTTGTGAGTGGCTTCAAATGTGAGTCGAAAGAATGTGTCGAATAGACCATAGTTATAACGGACAGTGACTCTTACAATATATCATGATGCACTCAAGATCTATTGAACCATTTCTTTTGAGATCATGATGATTGAATGAGAGAGAAACGTTCTTAACGCATGAATTCCTGACTCTATTAAAGGGTGGTGGAAAACGTGAAAAAAATAGTGCAAAGAAATTTTAAATATTCAAAATGATTGTGATTTTCTCAAGTTCCTTAAATTTAGAGGCCAGCAGCCACACTCATACAGACAATGTATACTGGTAGGGCTTCAGCATTTTTATTAATATTAATAAATCTCATTAAGTTACTAATATACCCTAAATGGTGGCCAGGAGCGAATGAGGGACACACTCTTCTAGGGCTTCATGATGCCCATAGGGTTCAAGTAAGCTCATCAGAATTTGACCGCGAATATCATCAAAGAGTTAGTACCGATAGAATTGAATCATTTCAACGAAAAATTTCTGATTAAATAAAGTAGAATAGTTCAGTGGTTCAAAAATTCGACGAACATACCTAATTGATGATGTCAAGTATTTTAAGCTTCTAGGAATGATCTAATTACCATATAAGCAGGCCTAAAAGAAGTAGGAACCAGTCAGCCAGCCGGTATTACAATTGTAGACCTCAAATTTGATGAGAATATGTGCTCTGACAACACAAAACAGAAATGAGTTCTTCCTCTTAACTGAATGGACGCAAAGATAACCAAAGATGTTAGAAGTGTATATGAGATGAGTTGATAAAATCTAATAAATTTTTGCTATCGAAAAAACCCACTTTTCACGATTGTAAGGCATAAGTGTCTTGCCCCGTGTGTAGCTCGTGATTTGGATAACAAATGATATAATCACAATAATCAAAAAAACAGCACTGATGTTTATTCAGCCTGTTATTTTAAACATCTCAGTGTTAAAACACAATGCATAGATAACTTTCCTGACAAGAGCAGCTCAAAGTTCTTCCAATTTTTACTAACATTTTTACGATTGTGAGTATTTCCAATCATTGTCAAAGAATCTTAAGTGATTAAAATTAGGTCATTTCTAAATTTCGTGATGTTCGGAGACCAAAGTGAAGTGTCCAAACTTTTGGTGTCTTTAACGATCAGTCTAATAGTTATTCACATATTCAAGCGTTTATGGGAGATATTTAGATTGCCTCCAGGACCTTATGGACTACCATTTGTTGGATATCTACCATTTTTAAAAGAAAATCAAGCCCAACACTACATAGAATTGGGTGAAAAATATGGGTCACCATTTTCCATTCACCTGGGCAAATATGACTTCGTGATAATCAACGATTGGTATCATGCAAATGAAGCATTGGCCAAGGAAGAACTATTAGCTCGACCACCGGAAGGTTTTGCCGGTGGATTGCTCAGAGGCAAAGGTATTGTTGACCTCAGTGGACAACCTTGGAGAGATCAAAGACGAACTGCTCTACATCTGTTGAGAGACATTGGCTTGGGTAAAAGTGTTATGGAAGATAAAATAATGGAAGAAATTGAAACTTTCACCAATGAATTGGACAAACATAAGGACAAACCGTTCAATATCGCTGAACTATTATCTGCCAGCACAAGTAACAATATCTGTGTTCTTACTTACGGTAAGAGGTTCGATTATAATGACAAAGAAAAAATTGAGCTTGACAATTATACTAAAGGAACATCGGCAAGTGTTGCTTTTACTGGTCTCGCCACTGCAATGCCTTTTATGATCAGAATTTTCAAGTTTTTTGGCAGTGAAAAGTATAAAATTTTTGTTGATTCGGCTATTAAATCGAAAAATTTTGATGAACGCCAAATCAAAAAGCATCAAGACAAAGATTATGAGCACATCTCAGACTATATTGACGGTTTTCTGGAAAAAATGGAAGAACGAAAAGCAAAGGGACTTCCTGAGGACACATTTAATCTTCCGGTGCTAAGATCCAATATTGGTACACTATTTGCTGCTGGATCGACCACAGTTTTTTCCACCATGTCTTGGATGATTCTTCTCTTAGTGAAATATCCACACTATCAGACAAGGATGCGTGAAGAGATAGCTCAAGTGATTGGAACTCGATCACCTTCCCATGAAGATCGTTTTTCAATGCCTTTCACATTGGCTTACATCTATGAAACTTTACGATATCGAACAAATGTTCCCCTCAATCTACCCCGTTTCAGTACCAAAGATGTTTACTTGGGTAAACATTTGATTCCAAAAGGAACAACAGTCATCATTAATTTTTACGCTATTGATCATGATCCATCTCTGTGGAAAGAGCCAGAAAAATTTGATCCAGAACGATTTCTTTCAGAAGATCAATCGAAAGTGGTGATTCCTCCATATCTAACTCCGTTCGGTGGTGGCAAACGGAAGTGTATCGGTGAAAGTATGGCCCTTGTCGAGCTGTTCCAATACATCACGAGTCTTGTTCAGAAGTATATTTTGATTGCCCATGAAGGACCAGAAAAAGTATCTGATGAACAGAAGAATGGTTTCGTATCATTTCCTGCACATATGCCTCAGATAGTGATTCGATCAGCCCATTGAAGAGTTCAGAACGGTTAATTGACTCTTCTGATTCACCACTTGATATATGATGTGATTTGTGAACAAAAGTAAATGTGAAACTTTGCTTTTTGTTAATGACTCTTACCCACACTCTCGTTGCTATCTATGATGAATGTGATTAAATACGACTGTAGATAAACTTATTGATGTCGCTACAGTATTCAGTAATGACACATTCAACGGTCGAGTAGAATTTTCCACAATTTGATACAGTTTTTAGGCCATAGATATAAATTTTTGGGATAACGATTGATATTGGGGAATTCTCATGGAGACGCTAGCTGAATCGAAATGAAAATTTTTAATTCAAATTTCCAGTTTTGTAAACAATTCAGTCTCATAAAAACTGGCAGGAATTTATGACTGCTTAGAGAAGAACATAGAAAAAGGAATGAATACCAAATTTTTTTCAATCCTTCAGAAGATTACCACAGTTACCTACCAGAGTAGGGTAATTGGAAGTATCGAAAGGAGTTTCACTGATCTCAGTAGGAATATTTTAGTATCTATGTTCAAAAATTCGCTCATGACTTCATATGATTATCTATGATTTTGAAATCAATTGCTCAATTGATCGAAAAAATTGCGTAATAAGGATCCGTTCTATGTATTGAATTATACACATTGTACTACAATGATAAATACTTACTGGTTAAAGATAATTTCCATCAATTTTTCACGTTCTTCTTCTTCGAACATACCAGGAACTATCACGCTGTGATCACAAGTTACTCTGTGATTGGAAAACAATTCATTTAGAAGTTTCAAGTTTATCGAATCTACCAGAATACATCGATCTCCGTGTAAACGAACGTGAGCGAAGTTATCGGAAAAAAATCTCTTTTATAAAACACTGAACAGATTTCTACCCACCTTAATTCGTTCATCTGTCTGTTCAAGTGAAAACTTTTCAACTAAGCCTTTACAATGATTGTCTCAGTAATTTTTCTTTCAACTCTCACTGCTGGTGAGTGTAATTATTGCTCTTCTCAATCACAATTGCCAAATTTGCTAAATTTTTTTCTGTCCAATGTTCTTTTAGTAAATCTGGTGACCAGTATGAGTATTGAAAAGATTGTTGAGGAACGTGACTATTGGCTCAAGAGATTCTCATCCGAAGTTGAAGCAATCCCAAACATTTTGGAGAAGTTCGATGAATTCTCACGAATGGCACCGGAAATACGCCAGCAGCTTCTCAAAATAGACTTGAAATCTTATACTTCCGAAACTCAACGTACCACTGTGGATAATGTCAATTTGTTGGCTGATCGTTTGAAAACAATTCGACATTATTATACCGATCTCCAGCGAAAAGTTCCAACTTTGATTGCCCAACTTAAAGTTTTTAACGTAACATCACCTGACGCAGAAAAAAAGCTCCAAAAGATCGTAGATGAGAGGTATGGCTGATATTTTAGACCCTAGGGAAATGCTCTGATGATCTATGATTTTGGGAGACACAATATTTTGCCAAATTTGTTCTTATCAATCTTAATTTGTTGATTTGTTGATTGTTCATCAAATAAAATGTCATTACAAATGTAAATGTAAATTGTAAATTCAGAGTGCTCTCCACTACCTTTTTTTACCATGCTCCAAACCAAAAGAGGACAGTTTCAAGTTCAATTAGTTCACTTATTGATTTTTGGGAATAGTATGATTATTTTCACCAGTGATGTGTTGTGGGAGGTATAAAAATCTGGTTGCTTGTAAGTTTTCAATCATTGCGAGAGAGATTTTTGTACAAAGATGGATGAAGGTTGAGCAAAGAGTGTATCATTGATGAGAAACTATCTTGAAGATCTTGAAAATTGAGGATAAGAAGCTCACTATCTGGTTGAAGAATAAATTGATTGAACTTCGAGGTGCATTGTCAATGATTACATAACTTCCTATCAGTTGAAAATTCTGATGAACAAGCCTTTGATAGAAAACAGGTTGAATTGAATTGAATCCAATTGAATGGTAGACTTGGTTACATTAAAGAGCTCACAGCTTGCATACTCATCTGCTGCAGTCTATTTTGGTGACTTCAACAAAAGTACAATATACCGATAATTTGTCTGATTATTTAGTTCAATGTTTTACTGAGGACTTCCAACCTGAAAATCGATTGCATATCACAAACGAAAGTCATTCCTCTGATCTACAAACCATAAGTAACATTAAGATGAGAAAGTTCTCTCTCTGGATTAGATGCATGATTAGAAATTCTAGAAATAACTACACTTTATTCATAATTCGTAGTTCAAAGGATATAATGACTTATGATAATTATTATTCAGTTCACAAATTTCCATCTAATCTTCTCGATTAGTCAGCATATTTTTTCAGATAATTGAGAAGTTTCGGGAAAACCAATCGTCCTGAACTACTGCCAAGTTGGAAATCCATATGACTGTACAGAGGATCAGGAATTTTCTCATCACCCAACAGTTTAACTATAAAAAGAAAACACAGTTAACAAATATTTTGAAATTATTTTTCAGAGCTAGAAATAAAGATTCTATTCATACCTCTAAGTGAATTTCTGATAAACTGGACACCTTCCGGAGTAGCCAAGGCATCGTTTTGAGCCCACCAAAGGACAATATGAGAATTGTTTATTCTATTTAGAGGATATAGAGGTGGTGTTGAGGCACCATACTCCTCTTGATTTCGATATGTATTCCAATCATACTTGGAAAAACGTCGAAATTTTATATTCTGACCGAGATGCAGAATATCTCTCTTGGAGGTGCCCGCTGGTTGATGAGTAAAATATACTGGTAATCTAGTTGCATTCACATGAACTGTTAACCTTTGACCCATAACTGCAAAGCCTAAATTGGTACATATGGTCAGCAAAGATCGTCGACACATTAACTTTAAAGCTGAATTTAACAATGGACTGAAACCCATAAATTCACCAGGAAGCAAATCAAACAACTTATCGAATTCAGGTATTCTTGCTATTATTCTCAGAGGTGCTTTAGGTCTTATCACCCGAGTAACTGGTGCTAGAGCGATGAAAGGTTTGATTTTAGATGATTCCTCTGGATGTAATGACAAGTGACCAAACATAATCATAGCCCCTTGTGAGTGTCCAACATATGCAAGAGAATCTAGTCAAAAATGATCGATAATCAATAAGATAAGAACATCGATTGAGAATGAAATTGAGATTGAGACTATTTTTGTCTTAATTTTTGAGAATATAAGGCTCATACCTCGTTTGGTTGCATTCAATACATAGTCTATCACAGCAGGTATATCATATTCAATCATTTCATCATACGAAAAGTCCCAAAATTTGTGATCTGTTTGAGAAAAAAAGCTTTGTAAGTGGATCAGAAGAAAACCAGCGAACATGCAAATTAGAAGAATTTTTAAAATTTTCTCCAAAATATGAATTCAAGTTACATGAAGACAGATGTATAGAGTCGGACAGAAAACTCGCCTGATGTATTCAAACTTTTGTGTCCTCTTGAATATCTATTACCACGAGAATTCGTTAGCCAAACATCGTAGCCATAAGCTGCTAAGACAAAACCTAAGTTGTTGTTAGGCATCATTTTACCAGTGAATTCATCTCTGACTAATCCCCCTCCTGGCGATGCAATTAGCCAATCATCACTGGAACAGAGCAAACCATGCTGCAGGACTACTGGCTTTTTCGAGGTCTATTTCAATGAAAAAAATAGAGCAATTGAGTTTATGTGTGGTCCTTGATTGCTTAAAATTCATGGAAAGGTGAGTAAAGTATCAACTATACTTGAATGGTATCCTGCAAGTCATATAGATTTACCTATGCACCTTTGTGGAAGACCATTGACTTTGATATTCTTCATCAGATTTATTGACAATTCGAAACAATGTTAGAATGTATGAGTCTTTGGTTTCCACATGGTGGATTTGTGGAAAATAGCCACGAGATTCGATCAACTCAGAACTTCCTCGATCTTCATCAGGATCGATCAGATAGGCAGAAATGGATTGCGAAACACTCAAAAGCAAGATAAGCAACAAAATCATTACCATGGACGGTCAATTTGGTGTAAGAAATCTAGTGAAATGAGAATTGATTAGATCGTAGCGAGAAATTTTGAAAATAACTTAATAGTTAGATAGCCAGAAATTACTCACTGGTCAATTTATTCTGAATTTTCTCAAAAGAGGATCAAAATTAGATCAAAACAGTTAATTTTTTCAGCTATCAAATATCACAATGATTGCAACTGATGATTATTAATTATTAAAAGGTACTAAACTAATGAAACTTAATCAATTTTCACTTCTAAAAAAATATTTCTCTTTAGTTCTACTTGAGCACTGATCATGAGATGACGACTGACATATAAACGAATGCGTTGTAACTATGTCAGCAATTTCGTGGATGTCAGTAATTAGAGCAGCTCACGAGGGGCACAATTAGACGAGAATTTCCAACAGGAATGAATCGAAAGAAAAATTCTCAAAAAAATTGTCCTATCATGATGCATCATCAACTATCACAGTAAACGGACAGGAAACGAAATAAGTTGCTAAGCTTTGTCAAGTTCTTCTAGAACATTAAAATGATGAAACAAAATTTTCTGTGACCAATAATCCTGTGTAGATATACTCACGTTTGTAACTATCACGTTAAGTATCAATTAAGAATTAAACACTGGATCAGTGGATTTGTTTTCGAAGTTGGACTTAGAGTGGTCTCTAACTGTTCTTATAAGTCAGCAAGAATGAAATCAATTAGTTTTGCTATCATGAGCTGTCATGGGGAAAAACCTGGATAGTTTGAGGAAGAAAGTTTTACAATCTTAATGCAAGGTAAAACCGAAGGTGTGACAAAGCTTGACCAAGAAATTATGATCTCCTGATATGTTAATACAGAGGGGTACCAAAAGAGGTATCAGCCTTTTTGACGATAGTAGCAATGAAAAATTGAACACTTCAAAATAATTTCATCGTATTCTAACGCTAATGAAACATTCATCACTCAAAACAATGAGAATTGATTGAGATTGTCCGTGCTAAATTTTATTGAGCTGAAATGATGTATATCCACAGCTCTGAAGGCTAGATGGTTCAAATTTCCTCTGTTGAATGAATCTTCATCACGAAATGAATATTAATGCGTTCACTTTATCATTCGGCATATTGATTCAAGTATTGAAGAAGTTTTACATAAACTAATTTTCCCGAGGATATACCATACAAAAAATCTGCATGATTATACCGATCGTCTGGAACCAACTCATCGGCCAAAAGTTTGACTGAAGTGATCATAAATATTCAAGAAAACATTCAGCATTCATCCAGTCTTAAAAGCTAACATACCTGTCAGTGAATCCCTTATAAATTGAATACTTTCAGGAGTAGCCAAAGCATCATTGATTGCGGACCATAAAATGATATGTTGATGGACAATCTTTCCCAAATCATATATTGGCGGTGAGAACGATCCGTATACCTGATAATTTCTCAACATCCAATCATATTTACAGAATTTACCACTTTTTATGTTTTGTCCGAAATGTATCAAATTTTGTGCCGATGTTCCGGCAGGTATATGGGAAATGAATACTGGCAATCTTGTGAAATTCAGATGATCAGTCATTTTTACACCCATGACCATGAAAAATGAATTGGAACATACTAATACTCCAGCAGCAAGGCACGCAGTTTTCATCATTCCATGTGTGTTTTTATCCAAAAGTAAGACATCACGAGGATAGGGTAGAATGACCTTCCCAACAATATTAAATATATTTATCTGAGCCAAAAGTCTTAGAGGCATTGAGGGCCTGATCACCCGTGTAACTGGAGCTAAACCAATGAAAGGTTTGATTTTTCCTGATTGCTCAGGATGTTCGGACAAGAAGCCATACATCATCATTCCACCTTGAGAGTGACCAATCCAGGCAAGTTTTTCTAGGAAAAAAAGTACCCCAAATTATTACCATGCTTCAGGATATTCCTAAGGGATCTAATGATCTATCATAGCTTGCTCATTGTAAAATCTAAATGCCCTGATTGAAATTGATCCTCATCCTAGCTCGATCGAATTTGGAGCATTTTTCTAATAAGTTTATGCTGTACTCAAATTTCGAAGATTTGACAATTCAAAAATGTGAAGGAATTTTGATTCTAAAACGGTTGATAATCAAGTATCTTGACTCACCTCTTTTTGTCACACTCAAAACATACTCAATAACGGCTGGTGTATCGTATTTGATCATTTCATCGTAGGAAAACTTCCAAAACCTAGGATCTGTCGGATTGATAGAGTATGCAAATTGAGATTCTTGCTCAGATACATGCCAATCAAAAGCAATCACCAATACAGTAGTTGAATATTCTAATTCAAGCTCATATGAAACTCTGCAGATATAAAACCCTACAGACTTGTAGGATAAAGTATTCTCCGGAAAAATTGCAACGAAATTCACCTGTAACCGAAAGAAACTTATGTTCAAGCGAATACCTATTGCCTCGAGAATTGGAAAGCCAAACATCATATCCATAGGCTGCCAGAACGAAGCCTAAATTATTGTTTGGAACCATTTCATCTGTCATCTGATCTTTGACTAATCCTCCTCCTGGTGATGCAATCAGCCAATCGGCAGATGACATTAATAGACCATGCTGCAACACGACTGGCTTCTTCGGAATGGAGCCAATCTGATGAGGCTGAAATAATTTGAAAATCCATGAGTCAATTGATCATGAAAGAATCAGCATTCCTTGGTATTACTCAGTGCAATGTCTTTTACAATTACCTGAGTGTTGGAATTTATATCAGATTTGTTAATAATCCGATACATTGTTAAAATATATGAGTCAGCAGTTTCTATTTTGTGGATTTGCGCATAATATCCACGAGACTCGATGAGCTCTACTGAACCGCGATCCTCGTCTGGATCAACGTTATATGTCAGAGTGAATGCTGGACAACTAAGCAGCAAGACAGTTATAAAAATCATTCTCATTCGAGGAGATAAGTTCTAAGATGACTTTTCCAACGGATGATCATTATCAGTGACTTTTGAAAGCTCATCAAAATCCAACAGAATCTCAAGTTACCCTCAAAAATTTGCGTTCACTAAGCAAATTTACCAGAACCAAGTCAACCAAGAATTAACTTAAAATTGAGTAATCTTAAATATTTCAGAAACAAATATTCTCCTACTTCCAGTAGAGTTCATCATCTGCCTCACAGAAGTAATCTGATACAATGAGAATGAAAGCTTAGATTTGTAAAAAAACTTTCATTTTGGTGTGAAGATCGATGTTTCAACTTCTCTCTCTTACTTTCTTTCTTTCTCATGATCGAACAGTCTATTGAGAGAAGTGAAATTCTTCGATAGAAGTTGGAAATACATGTATTTTGGAAAAGTTGTGAAAAGTATTTATCTAAAATGGTGTCTCTGGTTTAATAGGCTCTAATCAGACCTTTAATGTCTAAAATAATGCAATTTTTAAGATGCTTTTCGGTCCAAGTAATTCAGCTTGCCTTCTTCAATTAACAATCATGGGTCTAGCTGAAAAATACTCACCAGACTAATCCATGAAACATATATCATATACTCATTTATTTATAAATTCATATGAAAAAATTCAGTCATTTAGGTGGAGCTTAAGGACATTGTTAGACTTTGACCATTTGACTAAAGAAAGGAAGAGAGAAAGAACGAAAGAAAGAAAGAGAGGGAGAGAGAGAGAGAGAGAGAGAGATTTTCAACTCCCAAACCAAGTAATTTCTAATGAACTTCTTGAAGGTTTGAATCTCTTATGAATATGCAGAGAAAATTTCCAGAAATTATGATCAGAGCAAAACTTTTCCGATCTGTTTGATGATACCATCAACATCCCATCCTGAAGCCTGGAGAAATTGGACATCAAATATTTAGTATTCACCAAAAGAAATCTGCATGGTCCTCTTTCTCTTCGCTACGATTTCACCGGTCAAGATGTAGCAAATTTGAATTTCGATTCTTGGGAAGGAACAAAGATCAAAATCATCAAAAACGATTCTATATTCTATATTCTATATTCAAATAATGTTGGGCTCTGTGAGATCTCAATGATCTGTATTTTTATTTAGAAGAAAAAGGATTCTGGTATGTACAAATAAGCTCGCATTTTTGCCCCATAAAAAATCTCTATGTCCCCATGGTACATGTGTAATGCTGTAATCATCCAAAAGCCCAACTGAAAAAAGAGTAGAAAATTATCATTACTACCAAGAATTGAGCTCAACGTTATTGCTTACCTTTCAGTCGATTTTTGAGATTTTTCATGTCCGAGGGGCTAGTTAGAGGATCATCTGAACTGTACATAAGTGCTATGCATGTATTGTTAATTTTTTCTAACTCGTAATTGGGTGATTCACTGCTATTATAGTGGTACATATTTAATGAGGGTCCCCAATCAAACTTGGCAAATCTCTCATCTCTCAAATTTTGACCATAATGGACCAAATTTTGTCTTGAAGTTACATCTGGATAGTGAGTATAATACACTACCAGCCTGGTAGTATCAAGTTGCTCCAAACGTTGGCCCAAAAGAAAGTAGATAATTTGTCGGCACCAAAAATTTCGCCCATAGCTGCAAGCAAAAAATGCTAGAAGAATCCATGAATGACTTGGTCGATACTCTCCAGGAATCCATTGAAGTAATCGGGGTAACAAAGGAATTTTGGCGATAAATTTTAAACTTGCTGGAGCGTTCTTTAATTGGACAACTGGGGCCAAAGCAATGAATGGTCTAATTTTGTGAGATTGTTCAGGATATTCTGCTAGGAAGCCAAACATAATCTTAGCTCCCTGTGAATGGCCAATCCAACCTAGAGAATCTGAAGAAATGACAAAATAAGTGATCTGAATGAATTCAAATTATTTGACAAAATTGAATGTTTTTCAAAAATTCACCTCTTTTAGTGGCATTTAACACATAGTCAATGATTGCTGGAGTATCATATTTGATCATTTCATCGTAGGAAAATTTCCAAAATGCGCTCTCTATGAAAAAGGAATAATCAATTAGTTGAGATGATACAAGGTGAACTGATCATCGCTGATGGCCACAACAATCACGAATTATATACATCAAGAAATACATATGTATCAAGAATCACCTGATCGGGGTCTTGTCCTATGCTGCAGAGAATGAGAATTTCCTCTTGTGTTCGATAGCCATACATCGTAGCCAGCATCCACCAGTAAGAAACCCAAATTATTGGATGGAACCATTTTACCGGTACCTTCATCTTGTACTTGTCCTCTACTTGGTGATGCTAGGATCCAATCAACACATGAAGAAAGTAGTCCGTGCTGTAAGATTATTGGTACTCTGGGTGCCTAATTTAAATGGAATCGGATGTGAGAAAGATTCCATGGATTCATGAGAGACATGGGAGATGGAAGAAGGAGGAAGGAGGAAATATTCTGTTTTGATCATGAAAATCATCTCCATCATTCTTAGCGATTTTCTCATGAGGTAACAAAGAGTATATCCGTTGGATCATCATTACGTGTAAGTATCACAGTGTATTTAAAACTTGAATTCATGAGTATATACCCTATCATTGGAAAATCTTTGCCTGTAGGCTCCATCCATTCTATCGACGATCCGATACATGGTCAGAATATAAGAGTCGTCCGTTTGGACCTCATGCATCTGGACATCATATCCTCTTGCCAATATTATTTCCTCAGCATTTAGAAATATGTCGCCATGATCAAGGCTCACAAGCATATGTCCATCTCTATTTACATCGGTACTTAAACAACATCGGTGAAGAAAGTAGAAAACCGCAGCAATGGAAAAGAAAGAACCCAACAATATCTTCTTCCAATTCATTTGTATCGAAAAGGAATGATTGAGTTTGATGGAATTTTCAGTATTTCTTGATCATTGTGAATACAATTCAGACTAACAATTTATTCATGAACAATGATGAATAACAGTTGGTTAACAATTTAAATTTAAATTTTAACAAAACTTGTTTTTTTCTCGCCGTTTGGCTGGAACAATTGTTATCATTCGAATAAAATAATCATCATCAGCATGAGTGTCATGTTTTTTCGAGGTAATTTATGTAGATGGGCTTTAGTAGATGAAAGAGTAGACAATTTAATTTAATTCAGCTCTTTCTTCTGACTCATAATCTCGATTTTCCTCAAAAAATTCTGGACTCATAAACTCATAGAAACAGCAACTATCTACCCTTGTTTGAGTCACCGTCACTTTTTTCTTCCTAAACAAATTATAAAAAATTATAAAAAACATCTTTTGGGCTCTTTATGCAAAAAATTCTCACGATTGATTAGATTTTCCCAAATGTTTGAGGATCAAGGCGTTCACATATTTTCCCGCTTCTCTACCCCATATAAAATCAATATGATTCCATGATGGAATTGGAATGAAATGGTCACCCATCGGTTTGACTGGCGAGAGAAAAATAGATTTCTATTAGTCAGATTTGCACTTTCCAAGATATTGGTTGAACTATAGTTTATATTCAACTCTTGTTCTTACCTGTGAGCTGACTTTTTAACCATTTTACATCATCTGGATCTGCTAGAGCATCATTATAACTGTGGATTAAAACTATATGAGGATTGGATATGTTCTTGAGTGGATACATTGGTGGTAACAGACTCCCATAGAGCATCTCGTTTTTGAAGAAACCATAATCGAATTTGGCGAACCTTCCAAACTTGACATTCTGAGCAAAATGTATAATATTTTGTATAGAAGTTCCTGATGGCATATGGGCAAAATATACAGGCAAACGGCGTTCATCCATCTGTTTAGAGCCAGAACCCATAATCATGAAGGCAAGATTCGAGCATATGCTCCTTAATTGAGTATTGCAGACAATTTTTGCAATGTAAGATACTACTGGATTGTTGGGCATAAATTCACCTGGTATTTGTAGCAATAATTTTTGTATCACAGGAATTTTAGCTGCATATCTTAACGGTGCTGTGATGTGTTTTACTCGTGCAACTGGAGCCAAGGCAATAAATGGTTTTATTTTGTGAGATTGCTCCGGATATTGTGATAAAAATCCAAACATCATCATGGTACCTTGAGAATGACCAACCCAACCAACTTTATCTGTAAATTAAATAGATCAGAAGCAATTGGAGTTTATGTTTTATCTTCAAAATCAAGCAATCAAATAGTGTGAAAAGAAAAAAGACAATTTATACATTGATGAAAAAGAGATTTCGGATATTTCATAGAAGTGGGATAAAGGAACCCCCTGACTCGAAGTCCACTAAATAGCTGCGAAAAAATTTCAAATTGTTGAGTTCGAGCTGCATTCAGTGAGAAAACATGATCAATAATGGTACAATGATCAAAGAACGATAGCAGCTATACTCATCATAGTTCAGTTGATAACGAAAAGTAATCCATAGAGTGATGCTTACATCAACCGTTATTTCGGCTGATTTCATACTCCTTCGGAAAATACCTTCTGGAATACATTCTGATCCTCTGACAACTTTTGAAAGATATTGTACATGAATTATTCATCATAAAAGAGCATGAGAGACAGTTCTCTCATTACGGTAAAAGATTTTTCGGTGACCAAATAAAGTCGAAATTATTCGAAAACTCACCTCTTTTTGTTGCATTGAGTACATAATCGATGAAAGCAGGAGTATCGAACTCAATCATTTGATCGTAAGAAAACTTCCAAAATCTAGAGTCTATTAACAAAAAGTGAAAAATAGAAATCTTTCAATAATTTGATTTCTTGTAGCTCGAATAAGAAGTTCTCTGCATGATTTTCTGTTGGAAATTGAAAATTTCCATGTTAAATAGTCTCACTCACCACTTTGATCATAGTACTTATGGCTTCTTGAATAAGTATTTCCTCTACTGTTTGACAGCCAAACATCATAACCATAGTCTGCCAGAACGAAGCCCAAATTATTACTTGGTGATACTTCTCCAGTTTTATTGTCCACAATTTTGCCTCCATTTGCTGATGCAATCAGCCAATCGCCGGCAGATGAAAGTAAACCATGTTGCAAAATAACGGGATATTTTGGTGTCTGATTTTGAGGGAATAAAAAAAGAAATCTGTTAATCAATTTGCTAATTAGAAGGCAATTATTGCATGCCGGCAAATATCTTACCTTTGAAGTAGACCACTTTTCTTTGTATGCCTCATCAGATTTGTTGACAATTCGGTACATGGTTAAAATGTAATTGTCTTTTGTTTCTACAGAATGAGTTTGTACATTATAGCCTCGTGATTTGATGAGCTGAGGAGGATCTCGATCTTCATCAGGATCAACAATATAATTTAAGATGAATTTTGGATAAATAAGCAAAAATGTGATAAAGAGTATATAATTCATTGTGACCAGGGTTTTCCTTAATAAATTAAATTAGTATTTAGTGTATATCATGAAGTCCTTCCAGAGTGATTGAAAAACATCACATGCAACAATAAAAGTTTTACACACAAAAAAATAGTAAACTCATAAAATCAACTTTTCATCAAATCACAAACAGTTCATCTCACTGTGTGAATCTTTTCACTCGAGAAAAAATGAAATAAAAAATGATTCTGTTGAATGAAAATAAAATCATTCCACCAAGTGCTCATGAAATGAAATTGGAGAAATCACATAAAGTTGAGATATTCACATTTGAATGCAACTGAATCGACATGGGTGACAATTGGCGATGGAAAAATTTATACATTTTTCCAACTCGAATCACAGTCAAATAATGAATGGAGAAGGTGTCTAGGGAAAAGTTAATTACTATCAATGAAAAGGATTGAAGTCAAAAATGGCCTGGGGCACTGGTGGACACATTCACATAAATATATGAGAAATTGTGAGAAAGGTTAGCAGGTTGTTTTGCCTTCGAAAGATCGTGGTGTTTATAGTGTTGTTTTGACGAAAATCATTGAATAAATGATGATCACCTTTATCAGCTGCTACCGGTAGTGAAGTCACGAATTGAGTCCAACGAAGAAATGAAAACTTTTTTCCCGCAATAATTTGATTAACCTTGCTATTTGATTTCCGTTCTAGTGGTAAAAAAGAAGGAGATTCCCAACCCTACTAACCAAGTCAGACTGTCCAAAATCAAGGTACATGTACTCAAATTGATATTTTGTCAATATCATCTTTTACGTATGTTGTTCTCCAACGATTAGCCTCGAGGAATGTCCACAGTTTACCATTCTCGAGTATCATTATCTCTCTCTCTCTCTCTCTCTCTCTCTCTCTCTCTCTCTCTCTCTCTCTCTCTCTCTCTGCTCTTTTCTTACTTTTTTAGCTCTTTTTCCTGATGTCCACTGTGAGGAAGTGTTGAGTGACAATCAACGATGTTAGAGAGAAATTGATAAACCAAAATACACAAGATAGAAGAGCAAATGGTGATAATACAGTTTTCTGTTGAAATCAAGGCAATCAAGAAGCTTGCTAACGATAACCTTGGATTGCCTTTTTTTCGGTCCACATGAGATGATTTCCTGATCTTTGATCGGATCAGCTGATGCTTACTTAATAAATGAGAGCAACGAAAACAATTCTCGATGATCAATCATCGAAACGAAACTTTGAGTAGAGCTTAATTCGAGTTCATACACATTGCAAAGTTGGAAACTTTGTTTAAGTTATTTTTTGAATATAAGTATTAGATAATCAAATCTTCAAGATTATTTTTTACAATCAACTGATTCATTTTATTGTTCCTAATCAATTCATTTATTCATGAGTGATCTTATACACTTAGCACAGCTCATAATGATCTTTCTTGTTTCCGTTTCTGGACAATCGAACGGCTCATTGTTAGATGAAGGTTTTACTTGCTTCAAATCATTCCAGGCCAAACTTTCTATCGGTTTTGAAATGTTTTTGAGCGAATCTTCCACAATGTTTTCATCAAATTTTGTTGCGATAATATTTTTGTCAGGTTTCGAAGTGATGTCACAAGATGCCTGAGAATTCAAATCAGCTTGGAATGTCATGGGAATTTTTCCGGGACAACTTGATGTCTCTGAAAAAAAATATCGCAAAAACAGCGGAACAAAAAAGGAGGCAGAAAAGAGCGATCAAAGAGAAAAGGAACAATAGGACATATAATAAGGCTGATGATGCTATGAAGAAAATTCATGCAAAAGAGAAAAAAATCGAATAATTCGAATTAGGAATAGAGATAAAAATCTCCTTCATTCGAAAAAAAGAAATTCATTAAAAAAATTATCATAATGATGATACAAACCTTCATCTGGCTGTTCGATTTTAACGTTTATCTCTATCTTGGAATGTGGATGCGTTTGAATTCGAACAGAAGTGACATTGTCAAAGCTTATGACATTTGAATCATCTGGATTCAATCCAGTGGCAGATGAAACTATTTTATCATTGGAATTATTCTCTGGTTTCATCATTTCCTCAGAGGGACATCCGGATGAAGCGTTTTCCATCTGAAGAATGTAATCGAAAAAAAAATACTCGAGAATCCTTCAAAGCTCGAAATCGAAATGACTCACCATAGCACCAACATGAAGAGCGATCATGGGTAAATCCATTTTGTCGGCCTCAATCATCAAATGAAATTGTCCATTACACACTTGGAATGTTTGTCCAGTACATTCATCACCTTTTCCGGTGTTGAAAAATGAATCGGCAGCCGAATCGATAAAAGTTTTCTACTACTACCAATTGTTATGCTTACCTTGAATATTTCCTGAAAAAATATTGCAATAAAGTCCATCGGGAAGACTAGTTTTTATCTGTTTGGAAATCACTTGTGAACCATCATCGTTAACGAGTGCGAAAAAACCTTTCGATCCTCGATCAAAAGATATAGCATCATCTGAAAGGCTCAAAAAATTTACCACAGGCTCATATCCAACTACATTTCGAAATTGCATCATGCGAGACATAACTCGATACCTAGTGAAAGTTTGAGATTTCGAAATAATCGTCATATTTCTATCAAAAAGAATGTTTACTCACCTATGCTCACAGACCCATGGTGGATGGCATTCAGGCTCAGCTTCCGATTGAAATTGTTTTGATGAGCTTTTCAAGGCTTTCCATGCAGCCAGAGGACCCATATTTCGATTTCTATCCTCATTCTGAAGTTAAATAGAAGAAATGAATCAAAAATCTATCAGTTTACAGTATCAGATTGACAGTGATGTTTACTTACACCATAAATTTCAAGTGGCCAATAATAGCTGCTCATGATGATTGGTATACCTTGAAGGATCACAAAAGAGTATCGATTGAATATCTAGTTCATCAACAATCTGATTGAAAGGATTTTGTATATTTCAGTCTCACCATAGGGCCATGCCAGCATGAGAGCTGTCGCTTTGTTCAGTAACCTTGGCTGTCTGAAATTCATTCCTTTCAAAGGATCCTTTCGCTGAATTTCAGGCTGATCGATAAAAATCACTGCATCTTCACTAGGTGTCTTCAAATTTTCATCTGTCAACTTGCGAACAATATCACCAAGACGCATTCCATTTTGTTTTGTTAATATATTATACATCGAATCCACATACTGTGATACAATTGTTCTTCCAAATTTGACTTGATTTGGCTGAGAGAAATATGAATTATCATGCATCACGAAGGGCCTAGAATTTGCCGACCAAGATCCTTCAAGATGAAGATCTTTGAAAAGTTCTTCGGTAAAATAGGTCGATCCAATCTTAGTTGATTCCAAACGGAAACCAGCAACACCCATCCTCAGTAGATCCATTAAAATTGATTTGATTGCAAATTGAACTTCACTGTGAGGATAAAATCCATTTCGAGTCCACAGATCATTTTTACTACTAGTTTCTAGCTGTACAATTACACGTATTCCATGAGCATTACAAGTTGACAGCATTTCACGTAAAGCAGTTGTATCACCATTCCTGAAGATGATGAAATTAAAACGCAATTATTAACTCATAAATCTTCTCCAAATCAAATGGACATGGTCTTACTTATCGATTATTCTAAGAGAAACCGAAGATCTTCCTCTCTCATACCAAGTTCGACGAGGACTTTCCGTACGCTCAAGAGTAACGGACACTTGGATTGCTGAAAAGCCGTTAGGCTTGAGAAATAGTTTACATTCACGAGAAACCGAATCGAATGGCCATTCGTGAAGAAGAACAACCACTGGTTGCCTATCGGTCACTTGGAGTCCAGCATATGGATTCACTTCACTTTCGATGGCCGATGTGAGGGTTGAACAATTTTGAATGAACGTAATAAGAATCAGGAACAGAATGAAGGTCAACATTTTGCCATAGATAAAGATCGAATAGATGAGTACTTCCTGTGTTGTATTGATTATGATTCAAACCTTTATACTATACTACAGTAACTTACATGAATCTCATGAATTATCAACTGAGTTTCATATGAGCATTTCTTTCACCTGTGATCTTGACAATCGGTGTCAGTTTCTGGGGGGAAGAGAATCGATACAAGAAATTCATAATATGACATGTTTATTGGATAATTTTTTAATAGAAATGAGTTTTGCAAATTTTTGATGATAAAAATGGATGAAAGCATTGTTTGAGTAAGCTTTGAGCCATTAAAATTCAATAAGGATAAAAATTCCATGACAGAGTAATATGGAATGACAAGAGGTTACCAAAATTCATGGGATATACAAGTCTATTCAAACAATATCATTGAAAAATTAATTAATAAAGCGAGAAGCATGAAACCTCATATTTAAAAAAATAAGGCAATCAGAAGAAATATGTACAATGCGTTTATAATGTACACAATGAAGACACTCGATAAATGAGACAAAACGAGATTATAAATACTCGCAAAGCACTGCATGATCACAAGATTACAACACAACAAATTGAAGATTACAAACTTAAAATTGGTTTTTGATGATGCGAAGACAAGAAATCAGCAACAATCATTTCAATGGGAATAGTAATATAAGTAATGAAAAGCTGGAAAGTGGGAAGATTCGCGCGCCTATTTTCTTTCCACGAATGATAGATCTGGTTGAATCCGGGTGTCTCCCATAGGTTATCCTGGTCCCCTTCTTTCATCTCTAAATAAAATATCGAGAAATTATTTCAACAAAGAGTATTAATTGACCACAGACTTACCTTTAGAAAAATCAGTAGCTTCAATCTCATTCACTCCATATTCATCTTGTTGAGATACCTGATTTTCTGATCGAGATTTGGGAATTGGTCTTCCCTTCCATGCCTCTAATCGCTTTTCCAAATCATCGGAGGGGTCTGACATTCTTCGCCTATAAAAATCTTGATCCTGGGCAGATGGAGAGATGGTTGATAAGCAACATGCAGACATTAAACAGGAACATTTTTTGTAATCATCGATATCAAGCACCTTTCGAGAAAAATAAAAAAAAATTAACAAAAGATGGAAAATCAAAAAGAAAAAATGAAGAAAAAAGGATTTCACAGTCAACTCACTTCAAGAAAACCAAAATCTGCATCATTCAACGAGATGTTTGAGCCATATCTTCTAATATTAGGAGCATCTATTGCACGGAAAGCCATCTCAGCAATTCCTTTCTTCATTGGACCCTTCATACGAATAAATTCAAGCCTTTTATCACCAAAGTAGTGATTTATTGGAATCTTCACTCGTCTTTTCCATTTTGTATTTGAATGCATCTGAAAAATTACGATGATTACAATTCAATATTCGAATGAGATATTATGATAACATACCTCATGAATATAACGAATTGTTTCATAATCTATTGAGCCAGAAAAGATGACTAGTTGAAAGTTTTTGTTCTTGTCATGAGCGACTAATTCTATGCACACCATTTCACCACTTCGAACTGGAATATTTTTCATCATCTAGCCAGTAAGATATGATCAAAATATACTCAATATACTCTTCTTACAATCTTATTTATAAGCATCTTACCTCTTCATAGTCATCCAAAGTGAAAAAAATATCAGGATAAGTAATTTCTTCCGATTCTCCTTTAATATGCATAGATCGATGACTAGGAGAAGCGTATACTTTTTGGCGATGTTTTGATAGTATTTGAAATTCTCGAGAACTTGTACGAGTACATATGGCACATGTGAGAGAATATTCGAGTAATTGCATAACAGTGTTCATAAAAAGTGTTTGTTGCCAATCAATATTCAAATCTCCGATAGGCAGTTTCTTTGAATCTTTACGGTAAACATCCAATTGAGGTTGAGGCTATGAGGTTAGTAAGAGGTAGAGAAAATAAATTACAATCTTGATTGTAATAAAAAAAAATGATAACTCACCTTGAATGATGTTTTAAATTTGTCAAAAAATGAGGGTTGCTTTCGAACAAAGAAAAGTAGATCATCGCTCGGTGTGTAATCATGGGTAAGAAAATAGTGGATAAATAGACCGACCCATGATAATTCGGAACTATTTCGCAGCGATATGAATCCATCATCAACTGGTAATGAGCAAAGTAAATCATCATTTGAAAATAAGTAATTTGTTGTTGTCAAATTGTCAATTTAACTAACCTTCTTCTACCTGTTCCAAGTGAACCTCTTCATCTCGGAGAGCGTTTATCTTGCAAATGAGTTGATCAAGATTAAGCGAATCTGGCCGAGAGGCTGAAGACGAAGATGAAGATTCTCCAAATTGATCATTCATTTGATCTCAAA
Source organism: Brevipalpus yothersi (assembly GCA_003956705.1). Taxonomy (NCBI): domain Eukaryota; kingdom Metazoa; phylum Arthropoda; class Arachnida; order Trombidiformes; family Tenuipalpidae; genus Brevipalpus; species Brevipalpus yothersi. The sequence goes on from QZCP01000068.1 coordinate 278,789, forward strand.
TCCATTAAACCATTACGAAAAAAATATACATATCATCATAATTGTACATAAATATCCGACACAAACATCGAGATGCAAGTTACCAGAAGCTCAACACAATCTGGTAAACATCTACATCATCATCACCATCAATTGTACCCTCAATCAGCTGGATATCACCTTAATGGATTCATCATCAACATCGATCATACATGATTCATATGGTTAATATCATCCAGGTACACATGAAACACACCAAATTGAATAACAATGTTAACTTCGAGGGGAGTTTCTTTCATCACAGTATCATGTTGACATATTGCACGCGCTTTTTTCCCATAGAGTACAGCAAAGTTCTCTGTCAATTTTCGATTAAAGAGACGAAAAGAGAGAGAGAGAGAGAGAGAGAGAGAGAGAGAGAGAGAGAGAGAGAGAGAGAGAGAGAGAGAGAGAGAGAGAGAGAGAGAGAGAGAGAGAGACTCTCTCTCTCTTGGTGAGCGGTCTATTCGAACATATGATACAAGCTGTGGATAACTTTTATCAATTATTTTTTTGGAGGAAGAAAAGTTCAGAACTGTATGGAATCACACAGCATGATGAAAGTTGAAGAGAATTGAAATTTTGCTCATCCATAGTAAATATTTATATTAATGTATAGGCGTTGCTTTATTGTTCTAATTGAACTTTATTGTAATCCATTTTGAATGGCGAGACGAATTTGATTTTTATTCCACGGTTACTACTGGATTGTTGATGAAAAATTTTCCGGTCAATCAAATGATTTGGAATGATCATCGTATTAATTTATTAGCCTTTTGTTGATAGATGGGCCCTTTTTCCTCTCACTTGAAATCAATCAAAAGTTACGCAATCACAAAATCTTTATCATTATTGGAAAGATGCACAATCTTTTAGGTTCTCAAATTTTTGTGAGAAGGATCAGCTGAACTTCGTATGGTAACTTCCATTTGAAGGAAGAGGAAATGAAAATATTTGAAGCAATACATAGGTAAGCTGAGCTATATTTTCACACATAACTTTACTTGATAGATATAATTCATAGAGGTATTGACATTTGAATCATATCGAAACCTATAAAATTCGTTTGTATCGCTTTTATTCTGTTTTTTTTTCGGTGGTTTTATTAAACCATCAGACACGATGAATTCTCATGGTGTTAGATTCTGTTTATTGAGCTCAATCCTTGTGATAGTTTCCAAGTCTAATGGTCAAAATTTTAATCCTTGGACAACCTTTCAATTTCCAATGGCTCAACGTAATTTTTTCCCGTTCAATTCGCCGCTTCAAATGAAACCCTCAAGTAAATGGAAAGATTGCAGTGATCATAAACCAATATTTTTCTGATAATGTTTATTATTTCAAAAATGTATGTAGGTACTCCAATAAATCCATCGAAAACTGTTCAACCGACCCACCCAGTCACTGATAAACCATCTCATGATCCAATCTCAAGGCCTGTTCATCCATCTACATCTGATTTTAATTCAGGTCAGAAGTTTTCAGCAAAAATTCCATCAACATCGACTATTCCGAGTGAAAATAATATGGATAGTTCAAAAGTTGTATCTACACCCCCGTCGAGCTCTAAACCTATTAGTATTCCAGGTCACCTTGGTTTGAACAATATATTCACTGATTCAGAATTGGCTAAGCTTTATGCTTCCTTGCATGAGCTTAAAAATCATGTTAATCTCAATCTGAATCACCCAGGAAGTGATTATCCCATTTCAGAGAAGTCACAGAATTTTAATTTCTTCAATTTTGATAATGATGCAATATGTGAAAAATCTTTGAACAGCTTGATTGATGCACTGATGAATTCTTCATTGTATTCCCTACAAATGGTGAGTAATCACAGAGGTGGAAAATTTTCCAGGTGATTGATGATCTCTTTTCACGAAAAGGCTTCCTATTTCAGGGTTAGTACGAAAGGTAAAGAAGGTTTCGCTATATATTTTGATATAGAAAGCCGCCGGGATATGGAATATTCGAAGAAAGTTATGGAAATATTGATCAAAAATGATGGTCCGATAACAAATTTTCCTGCTATCGTAAGTGTGCTACTAGAAGATCCTAAAAATGCTAACAGAATGATCAATACTATGATAGGTTGTGAAAAAAAATACTTGGCCCAGTGTTTTGAGCGCTCTTGATGATAGGATTGCAGCCCAAATACAACTTAAAACGATGATAAGGAACCTTCGTAATATGGCACTCTATATATGTCAAGATCCAGAGGTAAGAACAGACTTCAACTCAAGTATATCACTTCCATGCTAACATTGCTTCACTTTTTGTGTCTTCCGCAGCTTGACGATTCAATTTCACAAGCATTCTCAGACTTTTCCTACCATCTAGATAACAATAAGCGCCTAGCCAGCTACCTCAGAAGAACTCAGGGGAATAAAGGAGGCGAAAATTCTATCAATCGAGATCTATTACTCAAGCACGTTGAAGCTAATCCAGCATGTGCTCCATCACCTTCTCAACTAGTTCTGTATCAAGGTACACCCAAGATTCGAGAAGTCTTATTGGCACCTGATAATACGGTTCCCACTAGATGCAATTTGAAAAAACTTGCTCAATATTGTTAATGAATCATCGTTGAAAATCTTCCAATATGACGTATCTAAAAATTTACTCAATGAATAAAATTTCTTGTTTGATACTTGGAATTCAATTGAAAGGAATGGTTCAAGATTAAGCGAATGAGTGGTCCTAGAAGAGAGGAAAATTCGAGAGGAAAGTTTTTCATTGATTTCAATCTTTCTTCAAAATCTAAGAGATGACTAGTCAAGGGAATTTCATATTTTCTTGATTAAGACCGAACATGTAACCCTTCAAACTCATATAGTTTGCTTAGTATGCAAATTATTTTCTAAGGGGCTTGGAAGATATATCGAAAATTTTTGACGATTCCCACTCTAATGAATACAAGATTCTAACCATTCAGAGTGAAAGATGAGGGAGTCAGAAAATACAGTGATATGATGAAATTTATCACTAGAGCAATCATATTCAGTAATCTGATGATATACTGAGTATGATTCCATTGTATCAGATGTTTTCCTCCATCAACAGAACACCATTCGGGAAGTTGTGAGCAAAGAGCCTTTCGAATCAATGAAGATTTGTCGATTGAATTGGGATCCCATCAATCAAATACTATGGAGCAATATTATGATTTATGAATAGCAGTATTAGTAGTAGATTCTCAAAATATGCAATATTTCAAAATCGATTACAAGGAAATGTACAAGCTATTTCCACAATCAGAGTGTTGAAATCTCCTCATCTAGAGCTGATACTTCGCTCGGTATATCACCAGTTGAAAGGTGCCATTCTCACCGATCAGTACAATTCTTCACGTTCCAAAATTTAACAGCCCCAGCTTTAAAATGGAGGGAAACAACATGAAGTACTTTTTCATGGTTCTTGCAATTGTGGTGTGCAGTTTCGTTCAACAAGCTGATAATCAATCACAGGCTGGAATACAACTAGGTGAGTTGAGCGAATTATCAATTTCTCACAATAATTTTCGATAATTTTCGATGTGATTTAATTTTTTCTATCCGGCTACGAATTGTACCACAGGATCCAACGGTCAAAATCCAGCTTTTTTGTTTATGACTGGACGACCTGGAAATTCAATGCCCCCATCAATGCCTCCGTCAATGCCCCCATCGATGCCTCCGTCAATGCCCCCATCGATGCCACCATCAATGCCCCCATCGATGCCACCATCGATGCCACCATCGATGCCACCATCAATGCCCCCATCAATGCCCCCACCAATGCCTCCACCAATGCCCCCATCAATGCCCCCATC
>QZCP01000068.1:283254-296343 GCA_003956705.1 Brevipalpus yothersi
CCCCATCGATGCCACCATCAATGCCCCCATCAATGCCCCCATCAATGCCCCCATCAATGCCCCCATCGATGCCACCATCAATGCCCCCATCGATGCCACCATCAATGCCACCATTTGGAACCACAACCACTAACCCACAATGTGTGTCAGCCCTGTCAACCTTGCTCTATTCGTACTTCTACACATCATTCCAATCCCTATATTATGTAAGTTAGGATGAATGTATTGAAGTGAGAAAATATACATATATTCAATATTTTTCTTTCAATCTAGGCATATTGCTTCCGATCAGTTGGTATTAATCTACCTGGAAATGCTATAAATTGTGAAAATAATGCAAGAATTTACTCGGAAGGTGCAAAAGTGGTCCTCAATTATATGGCCGAGAAGAATATTTCTGCACCAGTACTCTATGTTTCGGTATGATAAGTGTTGCCCAGTGAAAAAATAAGTGATTTACTGTTCAATATCAAGCATCAATTAATGATGAAATACTCTATCAATCTTATGTTGTTACTTTTTAAATAGCCTGTCCAGCAAGCAAGTTGCAGCAACCCCTTGGATGCTTATGTTACGATGAGAAGCTTGCTAGCAGTAGTGGTATACCAAGTAGAAGTTGTAATAGCTTTGTTGACCACCACTTGCAGAGATAGTGCGGTAAGTCTCAATAGGTCACAATTTCTTCATCCATTAGAGTGGATAGTAATTATCAATTATTTTTTATCAAAACAGGGAGTCTTGCTATTCGAAAAACAATTGATAAACTACAGAGGCTCTTTGGATGAGATGGATCGCACAATTACCACTATGAAAAGCACGCAGGGTGACTCAGGTTTCACATACTATAAAATAGATCGCGACTTCCTTCTTCAATATACCGGCACCAATGAAGCATGTGCTCCGTCACCAAGCCAGGCCGTTTTGTACCAATACGTTCCAAAAGTGAGAACCATTCTAATTGATTATACTAATCTGGAATATTCTAAGTGTGGTTGCGGCTTTTCAACTGGCCGAGGATATGGCCCAGGCCCAACCTCATCATGCGAAGCCTATTGACGATGATAATTTCAATATTCCATGAGTATAAAATCGACAATGAAGTTCGATTTTGGATGAACGAAATTGAAAATTTTTTTCTTTCTGTCTCCTATTGATTGATTAGTGAAAATTATAGATGAAGATTTGCTACGATGAGTAGTGCAATACTGTCTTCAATAAAATTAGTTAATTGAATTAAATTTCTCTTGATTGTGGGATTGATCTGCTGTTCTTAGGCATAGAATATAATATAATATACATACATGTATGTACATATGTATATCTGTATAAAGTTGATTGAAAATCTCATGTTGGCTCAAATGAATGACAATTTATTAGGATTAGTACAAAATGGCACTTAGTTTGAACTTTGTCAGTGTGATAAACAATTCACCAAGTATTGTGATTTTTTTTTATGAAGAAACAGAGTTAATCTCGAAGCATTCATGTCCAAGAGAGAGAGAATTACTACATTCAAGGGGGTATGAATATAAACTCATTATAATATTTTTATAATTTTTAAACACATTAATGTTTGTATTATAAGTTACCAGCCTATGTTACTACCAAGGTAGGGGAAAGTTATGTGAACACTCTCGATCCTCTAGATCATGTCATGTAATTGTCTTCAATGAGAACATTCTGGATGGAAAAAATGTTGAAGTTTACGGAAAAAAAATTTGATCCCAAAATTTTAAATATCATGGGAGAAAATCGAAAATTCCGCTGTTGATAGAATTTTTCATTTTTGAGACTAAAATTTTCGAATTTTTCTGATTTTTCGAGGTCAGGTGGGTGTTGAGAAAAAAAATTCTCCCTACATGGAGTACCATAACTGAACATCATCAGGAATTCAAGAGAAAGGATATAGACTACTGTGAAATCGAAAAATTGAACGATATATTATACGAAAAAAACTTATTTACAGGAATGAAAACTCCTATTTTAAAAGTCCATAGACTCAACATAAGTCCAAAAACCCAAAAATTGGATAATTTTCGAAATATTCAACTTATTCCTGAACTACTTTGAATTCTAAGACCAAATTTTTGCCTGAGAAGCTTCATCATATGATCAATCTGAAAAGCTTGAGATGGAATCGATTTCCCTACATTTACATTTTTTTCCAAAGGACTAAAAGTGTTCACATTAATTTCCCCTACCTTGGTAGATAAAACTTCAGAGGCTCTTTAAAGCTTCAATGAGTCCTTCCCTAGCTCTCTTGATGAGAGTAATCTCATTAAATTACAGTTAGTCTCGGATGTAAGTGCAAATGATGAATATGAGAAAATTCATTTTTGCTAGATGAAGAGGGAAGAGAGATCTATATTCATTTATATATAGTGTATTTATCGTTTCCTTCAAAAAGAGCATTTATATATGTGCTGTTCACAATGGTAAGAAGAATATATCTACAGCTCTTTATGAAAAATTGGTAAGTTTTTCATGTATCGATTGGAGAGAATATTCAACTGAGAATGAACGATCAGAGGAATCTGCGAAATGGCCATGGATGATACAATTATTTTGAATAGCTTTCATGATGAATTCCACTTATAGCCCTTCCTGAAGGATCAGCTTTCTCTTTCCATTTTTTATCCCATTCAACAGCGATTGCTGTGCTACAAGCAATCGATGGACCACCAGGAATCAATTTAGCTGCTGATGGATTAGGAAAATGTAATGTAAAGATATGGCGATACAGATATGCTTCTTTGGTTGTTGGTGTATTGAGAGGAAATCGTTGATGAGCTTGAGCAAAATCAGTATCAGAAATCTGTTTGTTTGCATATTCTCGAAGAGTATCTATCCAATCATAGCCAACACCATCAGAAAATTGTTCCTTTTGACGCCACAATATTGTTGATGGTAGATATGGATTCTCTGGATCATCGAAAGCTTTTCGTAAGATCCACTTTTCCAGTCTACCTTCAGGTCGATCTTGTATCATCTTTTCCTTGGGATCAATATTCATGACTAGATCGAGGAAAGTTTTATCCAAAAATGGAACTCGAGCTTCAATTCCCCATGCAGAAGTGGCCAAATTTGCCCTCAAGCAATCGTAGCGTGATAAAAGTTTAATCTTACGAACTGTTTCCCGATGAAATTCTTCAGAATTGGGTGCCTTATGAAAATACAAGTATCCACCGAAAATTTCATCAGATCCTTCACCCGAAAGAACCATCTTGAAACCGAACGATTTTATCTTCCTTGACATCAGAAACATTGGCGTTGATGCTCGAACGGTAGTCACATCATACGATTCAATATGATGTATCACATCATGTAGAGCATCGATGCCCTCTTGAACGGTAAAATTAAATTCATGATGAGCAGTACCCAAAAAATGGGCTACATGTGATGCAGCTTCCAGATCAGGAGAACCTTTCAATCCTACCGAAAAAGTATGAACTCTTGGGTACCAAGCATCAGTTCTCAGATCATCTTCAACCCTTTTCTGGGAATGCCTACAAACTATCGATGCAATCAGAGAGGAATCCAAACCACCGGAAAGTAAAACTCCAAACCTAAAAGTGGTCAAGAAATGATCAAGTCGATTGACAAAGATTTAATTTAAATTCTGATGAAATGAATCGAATACTCACGGAACATCACACATCAATCGCTTGACTACAGCCGATTCTAGTGATTCTCTAAGAGCAATCAGATCAAGTTTATTTCGAGGAATAGGATCTTTCAGCCAACTTGGATTGTACCAACACTGAAAATCGGACTCAGGAGTCCAATAGTGGCCAGGGGGAAATTCGAAAACTTCATCACAATCTTCGATAAGTGTTTTCATTTCGGAACCAAACCATATTGATCCATCTTTATGGTGACCATAATAGAGAGGAAAAATGCCGATAGCATCTCGAGCGGCACAATATTTTACACCAGGCTGAGCAATAACGAAACCGAAAACACCATCAAGACGACTGATGAAAGATGTTCCATATTTTTTGAACAATTCAATAATCGGTTCACAATCACTTGATGTTGAGAAACAAGTATGATTGAACTCTTTTCGCAACGATCGATGATTGTATATTTCACCATTAATGGTGAGAATAACTTTCCCATCATTATCAACTAGAGGCTGAGCTCCTTGTACTGGATCCACAATCGATAATCGTTCATGTGCCAATACATCCACAAGTTGTGATCCAGTTTTGTTGTCAACATATTGACGAACCTGGATACCTGAACAAGAAATCATTATATCAATTCATTTCATTATTATTTTTCGGATTCAAATCAGAATCACATACACACAGATTGTGATCCGAAAATGGGATCATTTTTCCATCTCTTACTTACCACTCCAATCTGGTCCTCGATGTCTCTGTTTTCGTGATAATATTAGGGCTCTCTTACGAATTTGATCAGCATTTTGTCGAGATCCTAAAACAGCAAATATTCCACACATTGAGGATATGAAGAAAGGAACGATGATGATTGTTCAATGATTGTAGCGTGTATGTATTGCCTAAATTCTCATCTCTCACTGACATGAGTAGCTGGTGACTCTTTGGAAAAAACTTCATCTACCATGGAAAAACACTTGCCATGGGTGAAAAAAATTCTTGTCATTCATATGATGATAATGAACCGGTTCGACTTACCATCTGATATGAGCAACTTCTGTATATACAACTATATACCACATGCTACCGAGCGTAGTTCATTAGCCTCTGAATTTTTTTTTACATGATCTTGACCTGTATACCCACAGGTTTTGATGCTTGATGGTTCTGCCCAAAAATAAATATTCAGAATATCAGCCTCTCTCCACAGTATGGACAAGCGGTGTTTGGTGGGAATATGAGCCCAAAATTTATCATTTCAATAAATTGAACCATTTTTCCTTCTCTCTCTCTTTCGTTCATTCATTCATACACACAAGCATACTTTTCAGATCAAGTGTTACGATAATGATTCATTTCAAACACGATCAACGCTTGCGTTCGAGGAAATTCATGAGAAATATATGCATTTGCTAAATTAAATTTTCGTCTCTCTATATCACTCATTTGGATTATGAGCCAACAATATAATGACATCAAGATATAGCTTTTTTCTTGATCATGTTGCCCAAATAAGCTCTACAGTTAGTAATAGTATGCTCTTTTAATGGGATGGTTTGCAAAATTTGTTTCCTTGTATCCAAATCACGATAAGGACGTATACTGGGGTGATAGCTTAGTTTGGTGGAGAGAAGAAGAATTTTTGATTACATTCACCTTTCTCACAGACATTCCATGAGGCAAAACAATTTGTGAATCATTTAATGTACACACGCTTTTTTTTGTTATCTTTAAATTTCTGAGACTTTTTCTTCATTTTTTTGTCGTAAATTTTAACAATTTTAACAGCAATTATTTGAGTAACAATTTTGAGACTCAAAAATTTGAGGATAAATTTACCAATATTTTATTATTGATTATTGATCATTGAAAATGGTGTTTATATATGTTCGAACAATATGATCAAACTGTTTCACGAAAACTTTCAGAAAAAGCTTTTAAAAAATACAATGATTAATCATGTTTCTTGCCATTAACACCATTTGTCACTGTCGAAGTACGACCAGTGAAATTGGTCATAAATTCAGTTCCACCCATCATTCGATTGAGAACATATAAACACTTGACCGGTAAAATGGGCTTCAAACTATGCAAATAATAGGCTACTCTGGGAATGTAGATGAGATCTTGATTTGTCAAAAAGCCACTCATAATTTGATCAGCAACGTAATCAGGATTCAATTTATCGACAACTTTTAGATGTGCTCCTTGAAACATACCAGTACCCATAAGATGTGGACATACAAGTGTAAAATTGATTCCATCAAAACCTGAGCTTTTTGTTTCTAACCTAAATTGTGTGTAAAATAATAATAAAAGAAGATGTGATTCAGTTTGGCTATTAAATAATTGACCCTAAAGTGTAGAGTTGAATACTCTTATTGGACTATCGAAAAAAGTCCTAAAAAATCACATAAAATACACAAGCTCGGAAGATCAAGATGTTCTATTGTTTCATCGACTAAATTGGTGCAATAATGATAATCATTTTAGAGATTGAAGGGAACAATTTAATCGAATTATTCCAGCCATCAGACCGAAAATTTAGGGAATCTGATTGACAGATAAATCCTCACTGTCTCGTCTTCGGTCTTCATTGAAGGTAATGAAATTGGAATGGCGAAAAAAATAACAAAAAACTCACCACAATGATTCATGGAAACCATTGGCTGCGAATTTGGATCCACAATAATCGGTTAGTTGTCCAACACCACATAATGCGGCTACAGAGCTGATTGTTATGATGTGTCCATGATTTTTTTCTCTCATATGTGGTATAAATGCTTTACATGTCCAGTATAAAGCCAATGCATTGACTGAGAAAGTTCTTAAAACACTTGTTTCATCCAGATCGAGAAATTTTTTTCCACTCACAACACCAGCATTGTTAACCAGAATATCAATATTGCCAACCTCTTTGTGAACCTCATCAGCCATCGCTTGGACATTACTGTTCTTAGATATATCACAAACGAACATATAGCATGGACATCCATCGATTGCTTTGATCATCTTGATTGTTTCCGTTAGGCCAGCTTCATTGATGTCAACCAACACTAATTTGGCCACTCTTTGACTGAATCGAAGAGCTAATTTTCGACCCAATCCACTTCCAGCACCGGTAATAAGTGCAACATCAGATGAGACATCTTTTTGTCTCAACGATCGGGGATAAAAGAAGAATAGTAGTGATTCAAGCCAATAGTATAGAAGGAGGGAAAAATCTTCCAAAAATTGCATCGCACTCTTGGAAATAGTATATAGTTTTAGGAACAAATTATCGTACATGGGCTGGTCGATCATTTAGATATGAATATATTTAACTTGTACACATATACACGTATAGAAGATAAAAATTTTTGACGGTCAACACCGACGGAAGTACTGATCGTGCTGATCGGTGAAGATTAGATAAAAGGAACTTATGGACGGAAGTTGAAAGTATGTATGTGTGTGTGTGTGAGAATCGAAATTATTCGATTTCAAAAGAAGATTCCAACACTTGAGCAAAACATGATCATGGAGCATACACATACACACAGTTAATGAGCGATTTGATTCGCGCAAATACGTATCTTCAAGATATCTGTAATACCTGATATCTGTCTGATAAGTCAAAGCGATCACTGGATGAAGAAATGCCGTTACTTTTCGAAATGAAAGGCACGTGTTTGATCTGTGAGAAAGAAAAAGTGTGAGTGCGTGTGTGTGTGAGAGAGAGAGAGAAAAATATTTGGTGACTTGAACAGAAGATTGGAAAAAAGAAGAAAAATATTGCTGTATTCACTATTCAGTCATCACTAATAGGCATTTCAAAGCTGCAACGCTCATTTTACTTTCAATACAAAAATCTTAACAAACTATTTGTGAGCTTCAAATCGATTGACTAGCTAGATTAGCTTCAGGCTAATCTGAAGAGAGAGAGAGAGAGAGAGAGAGAGAGAGAGAGAGAGAGAGAGAGAGAGAGAGAAAGTGAAATTTTTTCCCTCTTTTTTGACCCAGGCAATACTGAATAATTTTATGCCTAAAGAGAGACTTGGAAGGTGGCTTTACTTTCTCTCTCTCTCTCTTTTCTTTCTTCTCATTTCAGGTTGAAGAGGAAAAATGAAACTGAAAACAAGAGATAAAGCATGAGAGAGAGAGAGAGAGAGAGAGAGAGAGAGAGAGAGAGAGAGAGAGAGAGAGAGAGAGAATAAAAGTTTCGGTGGCTAACAAGAGAGAAAGGAATTCATTTTCATCATCTTCAATCTCACACACAAGTGAGCCATTTCGTCTTCTCACACTTAAACATATTCACTATACTGTATATATTCACTCTTGAATGATTAAATGTACACACATCGAAGATTCATGACCTTATTTTCCGCAGACACTGAACTTGTAGATAGCGAAAAATTTCAAGGTTAATTTGTTCGATCAATAATCGATTGAATTTGGAGAAGTTTTTTCGATGATCAATTTTAATTTTTGTTTCAATCAAGTATCTGGTTCAAAATCAAAAATTTTGAAAATCCAAGATAATATATCATCTCGAAAATCTTTCGACTGCCCATAGGTTAATTGTTTGCCTTTCAAGTGGTACATCTTTTTTCGTAAACGCATTTTGACACGATTAAGATTGGTAACATTAAGATCAGATGACCAAGACAATATTGGTATCCATGTATATAAAAATATGGCTATTTCATGGAGCCAACATCCGGCACTTGATTCAGATTTTCTGGTTGATTTGAGTACAGAGGCCACATAGTTGTGGGATGAAATCGAAAAAAATTGACGTGATAATGGGTTCAGACGAGTGCCAGCAGTTCCCATAACAAGACTGTGAACCGTAACTTTTTTACTGGAATATTCTGTGGCAAGAGATCTTGAAAATATATCAACATAACGTTTTGTGGAACTGTATATTGAATACAGAGGACTTGGCCAAGTACCCAGCATAGAGGAGACATTAATTATAACTCCCCCTCGATTCTCCATAATCGATGATAATGAGTGAATAAGATGAGTCGCAGTGAAAATATTGATCTTTATACTGTTATGAATATCGTTAGATGACTGTAGATGCAAAAATTCTGGACACGAATTTTCACCAATCATTACACCAACATTGTTAACTAAACAGTCGACTCGAGGAAGGCTTTTCAGCTCTTCATCCAATTTTTCATATTCTATTGAACTGAAATCAAATGGAATTATCTTGACTTGCTGACACTGTGGATATTTATCATGAATTTCATCTTTTAATTTAGTTAATCTGGCTAAATTTCGACTGATTAGACATAAATTATATCCTTTTTTGGCCAATTGTAGGCCAAACTCTCGGCCGATACCTTCAGTACATCCAGTCACAATGGCCCAAGATTCTTTTTGTGGCTTGAAGAGATGATTCTTGGACAAGAAGGGAATGATGCCATATTTCCAAGCACTAATGTATAGCAAATATAGTGGTATCAAAAGTAGAAGAAAAACGGTCACAAATTGACCAAAAAGATAATAAAAATCTGTAAGATTCATGATCAATATCACAGGTAAGATATCGGATTAATTGTAAGGAAATGCCATGATAGCCATGCAAACGTGAGACAATTATTGGCAACTTAGATGATGGCAATCACTTTGTTGATGAGATTCTTTTGCACAATTGGAAGAAAATTTGGCAATCATATCAGAAATTTATTTTTTGGGTCATTTGGAGAAGAGAAGACCAACAGATCGAGATGACATAGCGAAATGATGAATCCAACATGATTGAACAAAGTAACCGTATGGAGGAAAGTTTTTACCTTAACTTTTCTCAATTTGAATCCCATTGAGAGACGGTATGGAGTTAAGGAACAATAGTCTTCCATGATCGATACATCATCATCTAGAAAATGTCAGGGAATTCACTATTTTCATAGCTATTATAACACAAGTTACTACAAGGCAAAGAATAGTACACTACTCTTTGCCACAGAGTCTCTAATGATCCACACATAACACTTACAAATGCTAGCGATTGCGTCACTATATTTTCGTGATGTGATTTAAGAACGGTAAATTGAGCAACAAAAGTTCCTCAGGCAGCTTGTGGCATTGATGGAAACCGAGCAGGTTACACTTCCGGATAGTTACTTTGATAGTGTTCCGAGAAAAAACTAGAATTTGAATCAATTATTCCACATATTCACGAAGATTGATTCAGGAGAAAAAGATTTACTTGCCATTTCTTGACACAGATAATGCAAATTTTTAACATGTTAACTAATCAATGATTAGTTTCCAGGGGATCAATGGCTGCTTTGGTCTCAAAAACAGAAATTTTTACCGCAAAGTCTCCTCTTTACGTAAGTGTATATGCTCGAAAAATCAAAATTTTTCGAGATTTCATGAGCTGTGAAATTGGATTTAGATCGAAGAAGAGAAGAAAATTTCCAAAATTTTGATTCAAGTGATCTTCCACCAAACTTGAGCTCTGAGGGAATGTAAAAGATAAACTTATCAAAAAGTAAATAAATCACAAAAATTGCGACGCTCTGCCGAGAATGAAAACAAAAAACTAAACCGCATCGATCTGACAATCGCATATCTTTTACAGACACCCAGATTAGATGTCTAATCAGGAGGAAAACTTATTGTTCCAGTCACAACTGCAGACTAGAGCATCTCTTCCGACAATAAAAATCAAGAACAATTGCCACAAACCAAAACACTTTCTCTCTGTAAAATACATAGCCACCAAATCTATGGGACTTTATCCTATGGCAAAGATTCCTGGATGAGAGAACAAAAACATCGATAATCTTTTCGCAATGGTTCAAAGTTTTTGTCAGTCTCATTGTGAATTGATGTGGAACATTTAAAACTCAAATATTTTAAGATAGTTTGTGTAGATTACAATCATGTCGTTCCTAAACTTTCCTGACCAGTTTGAAGGACACAATCGACTATCAAAATTTCTGGTTTCACTTTTGATCAGTTTAATAGTGATTCAAATATTCAAGCGTTTATGGAAAATATTTCGACTTCCTCCAGGACCTTATGGGCTACCACTTATCGGATATCTACCATTTTTGAAAGAAGATCAAGCTCAACACTACATAAAATTGGGTGAAAAATATGGATCACCATTTTCACTTCACTTGGGCAAGTACGATTATGTGATTATCAACGATTGGTATCATGCAAATGAGGCTATGAGTAAGGAAGAGCTTCTCGCTCGACCACCGGAAGGTGTAATGGGCAGTATATTGAATAGACAAAGTTTATTGGATTTAAGTGGGCAACCATGGAAAGATCAGAGACGAACTGCCCTACATCTTTTGAGAGACATTGGTATGGGCAAGAGTGCTATGGAAGAAAAAATTAAGGAAGAGATTGAAATATTTACCAATGAATTGGACAAACAGAGAGGAAAACCATTCAATATATTGGATCTTTTATCAGCGAGTACAAGTAACAACATTTCTATTCTCACATATGGTAAACGATTTGAATATGATGATGAAGAGAAAAAAGAACTAGATCAATTCACTAAAAGTTTTGTTGAGAATACCGACATTTTAGGACTTGCTGCAGCACTGCCTTTTATGGTGAAAATTTTGAGATTTTTCGGAAATGCTAAATATCATCGACTCATGCAAACTGGAGAAAAATCGGAAAAATTTGATAACATCCAGATAAGAAAGCATCAGATCAAGGAACATGAACATCTTTTCGATTATATTGATGGTTTTCTAGAAAAAATGGAGGAACGCAAAGCAAAAGGACTTCCACTGGAAACTTTCAATTTTCCCGTTCTAAGATCCAATATTAGTAATCTTTTTGCTGCTGGATCTACAACAGTTTATTCGACCACATCATGGATGATACTACTTTTGGTGAAACATCCTCACTATCAAACAAGAATAAGACAAGAAATATCTCAAATTATTGGCACTCGACCTCCTTCTTATGAAGATCGTTTTTCAATGCCTTTCACATGGGCTTTTATTTATGAAACTTTACGGTATCGAACCAATGTTCCCATTAATTTGCCTCATTTTTGTACCAAAGATGTTTACTTGGGTAAACACTTGATACCAAAGGGGGCAATTGTTGTGATCAATTTTTATGCTATCGATCATGATCCCACTCTTTGGTCTGATCCCAATAAGTTTTATCCGGAACGATTTCTTCCAGGAGATCAATCGAAAGCAGTTATTCCTCCGTTTTTGACTCCTTTTGCGACTGGCAAGCGGAAGTGTATCGGTGAAAGTTTGGCTTTGGTTGAATTATTTCAATATTTAACAAATCTTGTTCAAAAATATGTTCTCACTGCTAGTGAAGGATCTGATCGAGTATCTGACCAACGGAAATATGGTATAGTAAACTACCCTTTGCATATGCCTAAAATTGTTATTCAGCCAACAGAATGAGGTGTGGATAAAATTGTGTGCTCTTGATTAATTTTTCGATATAGCAACTAATTTTTTCTGTTGAATTCCATCTCTTTAATATGATTTCAAAGAATACAATTGTTATGACTCTTTGAATATTTTTTAGACTAATTTTTGCATATTTTTCGAGTTATAATTTTTGAAAGCTTCTAAAGTGTTAGCTGATTTTATTGCTTGACAGAAAAATCATCTTCCAAACTAAATCGGAACAATAAGCAAAATATAATCTCATCAAACATGAACGTTTATACATTTATGAGAATCAATCTTCGATGACCACCAGTAAAACCTGAAAATTTTCTCTCAAAAGCAAATCAATCAAATGATTAAGAACTTTGAAATTTTCGAATAAAACTTTTCTCCTACAGAAGAGCCCAAACTTTTTCATCCTGCCATTAGAATAGCCGTTAAAACGATATAAACTTGAATAACTGTCTCCTCGCCAATAAAGTGGCAAAAATTTCAGAAAACAGATATTTTCTTTACCTCATTTTTTCCAGTTTTAACCTATTTACACCGAATTAAAATTATCTCTTTTCCTGCTCAAAATCAGGGAATTCAAATCGGAAAATTCTCCAAATGACTTGAGATAAGTCAACTATCTTGTCCTGTTTCCACAGAGCTCAGAAATAGCTGAAATTGCTGTCGGATAAAGCTCATAATTTTTCCAGCAATCATATTGAATTGATTTCGAATGTCCGGAAGCTTTATCAAATTTTCGAACGTCATCACCATGACTCTCGCAAGAATCTATCGAATATTTCTCTAACATCATTCTCCCCCACCCCCACCCCCCTCTCAACTCTTACTCGCTATTCTCACCCACAATATTAGCTACTCAGTCAATTTAACGCCTCTCTCTCTCTCTCTCTCTTCATCGCTCTCCAGAATAGAAGTGGCAACGGAATTATCATCTTTCGTTTCCATGAACATAAAAATACTGTAACGGATCATGCGATGGATTACAATTGACTTTTTCACTCTCTCTTCTACTTTCTCTCTCTCTCTCTCTCTCTCTCTCTCTCTCTCTCTCTCTCTCTCTCTCT